>JASPKZ010004557.1:135000-355000 GCA_030220185.1 Diploptera punctata | reverse complement strand
CGCTTGCCCGGGAATCTACTCATCCCGATCTTCTTGTCATCAATGAGGAGAAGGATAAGCATGTATATTGTGAGTTATCGTAAAAGGTGAGACATGCGCAGTCCCAGACGTTTTTGTAGATTTTTTAAATATTCAATTCTGTGTACATTAATTTGGTGCATATATTATGATTTATGGAGCGTAAGTCATTTAAGTGTGCAAAAAGTTCCGAAAAACAGTTTTTCTCTTCAAAGGGTGATTTGGCGAAGGGGTTGAGTATTACAACTCTATTATAGTCTAGAAAAGGATCTGAAGATTATGAGCGTGTAGGAATGTAGAAGGAGAGCTGAGGACAGGGATGGATGGAAACAAATCGTTTGGGCGGTCAAGGCCTGCAATAGGCTGTAGCACCGAACATGACGATGCCATATACAGGGCGAGAGTGTACAATAGTCGAGATTTAGTTACACAGTTGAATAAAATATTAATGAATGGGATGTTTGCAGAATTTTATATTAATAATATTTAGGCCTGGAAAATAATGATTGTGAATGTATTTTTAAATGTCTTTTGCAGTTTATGTGGAAATTTCATTAAATTGTAACTTATTTTATATTCTACTAATCATTCGAAAAATTAATTTATTGAAATATGCTAAGAATAATGGAACTTAAATTTGTTTAACTGCGCAAATAACTACCTCTCCAATATAGTTAGTAAAGTAAAGTAAAGTGATCTCACAACAGACCTGGAGGTCCTTAGGGTAGTAGGAGGTTAAGGATCCCACTTTTTCTAGACAATCGGCACTTTACGTCACCCGGGTTGTCAGCCCTGAGTGACGGCCGCCTTTACCCCCAGAACAAGCGTCTGGTACTCATTTCAGTTAGAGGCTGAGTCGACCCCAGGGCCATAGTGCCGCCAGAGGGTTTGGGTCAGTTTAAAAATCCTGACCACAACGGGACTTCAACCCTCGACCCTCCGGCTTGTAGCTCAGTGCCTTAACCACTACGCTACGGCGTGCCCAATATAGTTATGCTATGAAACTTCAAAATGGCCGACAGTTACAGAGTAAATAAAGAGATCCACTTCTGAAAACTTAGAAATACATTCACAATCATTATTATCCGTACCTAAACATATAAACATATACAATTCTACAAACATCACATTCAATAAAATTGCGTGAGAAAATTTCGGCTATAATAAATTCCTTTCGATACACATTACAGATAATTAAAATATTTAACAAAAAAGGATACACAAATTTATTTTATAATATTCGTATATTGTAGGAGCTAAAGTAACATTAAAATTAATCTACTTTTTCTACATTAATTACGATAAAGTAACACAATTAAATCTAACTATACACTACGTTAACATGTATTTACATTAGGTCAAATTACTATTTACAATTATTAACATTAAGTTTAAGTGCAGACAGTAGTAACAGTTCACCTAAAAAATATATATTTACATATTCTAAGACGTTGCTTAAAAATTATTCACAGACCTAATGATAGTGATAATTCTGATACAGGAATGAACTGACGTCAACATATAATAATTGTTGCAGAAAATGTGTATAACGTTGACACATGTAAAATATTAGGAATATAACACAGGTATTGCGAATACTGTACACTGGTGATGTGGAAGTATCCAGATTATTCTGAAGGCGTTAGGCGTCTTTAGTAACATTTTAACCTCTCGTCCGCTGGAGTCAAGAATTGTTCAGTCAGAACGCTCGTGTGTGGGATAAAATACTGTGATACGCTGAGACTTCTCTCCCGATGGAGGATCCCGATATTTATCAAGTTTTTCCCTCGGGAGTCGGGGAAAATGCTGTGGGACGTTTTCTCCTCTTCTCTCACTGGAGGATCCCGATATTACTCGAATTTTTCCCTTGGGAGTCGGAGAATATGTTGTGGGACGTTTTCTCCTCTTCTCCCACTGGAGGATCCTGATATTCTCCAGGTTTTTCCCTTGGGAGTCGGGAAAAATGTTGTGGGACGTTTTCTCCTCTTCTCCCACTTGAGGATCCCGATATTCAGGTTTTAACCTCGGGAGTCGGGGAAACTGTTGTGGGATGTTTTCTCCTCTTCTCCCATTGGAGGATCCCGATATTCTTCAGGTTTTTCCCTCGGGAGTCGGGGAAAATTTTGTGGGACGTTTTCGCCTCTTCTCCCACTGGAGGATCCCGATATTCTTCAGATTTTTCCCTCGGGAGTCGGGGGTAAATGTTGTGGGACGTTTTATCCTCTTCTCCCACTGGAAGATTCCGATATTCTTCAGATTTTCCCTCGGGAGACGGATAAATTGTTTTGGGATGTTTTCTCCTCTTCTCCCACTGGAGGACCCTGATATTCTTCAGATTTTTCCCTCGGGAGTCGGGGAAAATGTTGTGGGACGTTTTCTCCTCTTCTCCCACTTGAGGATCCCGATATTCTTCATGTTTTTTTCTGGGGAGACGGGGAAAATGTTGTGGGACGTTTTCTCCTCTTCTCCCACTGGAGGACGTTCAGCTTTCTCCCTCGGGAGTCGGGAAAAGAGTTGTGGGACGTTTTCTCCTCTTCTCCCACTGGAGGACCCCGATATTCTTCAGATTTTTCCCTCGGGAGTCGGGGAAAATGTTGTGGGACGTTTTCTCCTCTTCTCCCACTTGAGGATCCCGATATTCTTCATGTTTTTTTCTCGGGAGACGGGGAAAATGTTGTGGGACGTTTTCTCCTCTTCTCCCACTGGAGGACGTTCAGCTTTCTCCCTCGGGAGTCGGGAAAATTGTTGTGGGACGTTTTCTCCTCTTCTCCCACTGGAGGATCGACATATTCTTCAGATTTTTCCCTCGGGAGTCGGGGAAAATGTTGTGGGACGTTTTCTCCTCTTCTCCCACTGGAGGATCCCGATATTGTTCAGGTTTTTCCCTCGGAGACGGGGAAAATGTTGTGGGACGTTCGAAACTGGTAATGTACTTACTTCCCGAATTTCGTATATAATTTTTTCACCCCTATACTAATAATTATGTTTAATTTTTATATTCGTGTGAATTTATATCTTCGTTTTAAGAGTTAAATTCTTTGATAGTAAGGGAATTAATTGATAGCAACTACAATACTGTTTATTGTTGCCTGAATTAGTGGCAGACATTTTAATTAACAGTTTCAGATTGCATTTATATAAATGATTAATTGTGATGTAGAGGGAGCGGAAAATGCTGCAGTTCATTTTCTATTACCGGCAAAGTCGGAAAATAGATATGAAAAAAATATACAGAATATTTAAGAATGTATTACTCGACATTAGAGAAACATATTGAAATAAATAAGAAAAAATACTAATAAAAATCAACCAAATTTTGTGGCTAATGTTAATAATTGTAACAACTGTTCAATAATCACTATACATTTGAATTATCAAAGTGAGAAATAAGTGTAATACAATAACATTGTATTGTAATTCAATACAATTTGAAATGGGTAAAATTTTTACATATTAATTAAGTCAATTACTTTAATTCCCTAGGGAAGTAAGTTGAGCAGTTACATGTCGTTGTCAATACAGTAGAAGGCCTCTCTGGTACATGCAACGTACTTCCCTAAAACCAGAATGATAACAGTGAGCAACAAAAATTACACTTTTTTTTTGTCTCGGAAAGAAACATATGTGATTCTGATAGTATTTGTTCTCCTGAATTCAAATATGATAACGGGTTTTCTCCATCACGTAAGGTTTCCGAGAGACAGGAATTTATAATTTCAAACACTTTAATATTTTCTACATTCGTAACTACACAATTTCGAGTATTCGACTCCCCTAGAAAATAAGAAATTACGATTTTCTGCTATATTTCGCCTGTGGAGCATCCTTCTTGATGGTTCAGCAATAATCGGTCAGCATATTAGGATTCCATTTGCCTTGATATCTCTTTTCCATAGCTGAAATCCCCTGAGTTAGCTCATTTGGTTTTATTCTACAATGGACAAATGGACGAAAAAAAATTATTTAAATCCATTAATTGAAATTGAAGTAAATAAAAACTGTGGGTGATGGAGAAATTCCAAATACATATTTGGAAACACGATAAAAACTGCCTTAAGTACAACTATTAGTCCTCATGAGACAAAAATCATGTTGACCAGTGTAATTAGGCCATTATTAGTATAGGAGTGAACACAAAAATATATATTGTATTTTAATAATCATTTTCAATTAATCCATCTAATTCGTGAAATAGTTGTAGCAAATGTTTTTCCAAATCCTCTAGAGAAATATTATCTCATCACTTCGTCACTCGGGAATTTAACGATGATATGGACATTACTTATGATAAATGTGTTGTTGCTTAAAACTATCACAAGTATTCACGTTCACTTCTCAAAGCTGTTCCTTTCTGATGTAGTTGGTAGAGTCCCTACCTTCCACTCCGGCGACCCAGGTTCGATTCCCGGCGGGGTAGGGGATTTTTAATCTCCACCTTGGGTCTGGGTGTGTGTCTTGTCCATGTGTCTATATATGAGAATAACAGCAAGTTAACAAAAATGTAAAACAAAAAAGGAAAACAGTGTTTAACAAAAAGGTAAAACAAGAAGGAATAAAAAAGGTATAAATTACTTAAACATGTGTTGAATTACATCAATATAGAGTAATAACGTATACGGTCCGTCGCCGTGGCGTAGTCGGTAGAGTCCCTACCTTCCACTCCGGCGACCCGGGTTCGATTTCTGGCGGGATAGGGGATTTTAAATCTCTACCTTGGGTCTGGGTGTGTGTGTCCTGTCCTTATGTCTATGCGAGAATTAAACAAAGTTAACAAACAGGTAAAACAAACAAAGAAAAAGGTAAAACAATAAGGAAAAACTAGTAAAAAATAGTAACTAAATGTTTAAAGTTGTCTGCACTTAGTCTTATACTGTAATTGCTCTACACACTTTTTTGTATTTGTTTTCTTTTAAAAATGTTTAGTTAATCAAAACATGTCGCTGAACAATTATTTTATTAGTTATTTTGATAATAAATTACTGAAAACATGAAACCAATCCTAACCCATTCCATCCAATTAAAATTGGAGGATTAAGTTATATTTTTGGATGTTGTTATATTTCCTTTAGATTAATCTTTTTTTGAACGATTCTGAATTGGTTTTACTTTGGGGAAATAATCTTATTATACTCAAACTAGGATTTAAAGAGAGATCAGGACTTGCTTGGTTCAGGTTAGGGGGGTGGAAATTTAAAAAAAAATAGCGACGATCACGATATGTGAATATATCCAATGTGCGGGAGCTTTGAAGACGAGATACATATAAATGTAACGATTTGGAATATTGGAGGCGTCAGTTATTACCGGAAATATTTCTAAATTAAAATCCCGAAAGGCATGCTACGAGTTATTGGTAAGCCCAGAAAATTGGATAAACTTGGGTAGATTTCTGGACAAAACGCGAGAACAACACTCATTCATGAATAAATAAATATGTTAACAGATTGCAATACCATTAATTCTTAATAATTCTACATAACAAAGTTAATGTATAATGTAATAATATTGTTATCTAATTGTAATATTATTGAGTTTTCTTTTTTGTTTTAAGTTATATTATTACCAAAAATCAACTTATTGTAACGGACTGTCAACAGCACGTACGGCTTACTGCCCATAACATTGTAAATAACATTGTATGTATCTTACTTCTAGTTGCTTACCGTGCTAGCCGTCGAGAAGAGCGGACGTGTTTTTGTTAGAGTGGTTGAAGTGTGCAGGGGACAAAGCATTATGGAAGAAGTTAGAAAGCTGATTGAAACATTGTCAACTGAAGTGAAAGAGGGGTTTGAAAAGTGCAACGTGGGTGAAAAAATTCGTGATATTGAGACGAACATGCATCGGATGGAGGACAGATTGAAATGGCTGGAATCTAAATTAGACTATCTCGAAAACCAGAGTCGCCGTAATAATATTGTGATATATGGTGTGCATGAAGAAGACAGAGAGAGCTGGGAGGAAACTGAACATAGAGTTAAAAGAGTAGTGGCGCAAATCGGGATTGATTTGGTGGACAGTGATATTGAAAGAGCGCACAGAGTAGGTCGTTGGAATAGTGGAAAGATACCGATTGTATGCAAATTATCACACTACAAAATAAAATGTTGGATTCTTAAAGACAGTAAATATCTTAAAGGGAACGGTATCAATATTGCCGAAGACTTTAGTGAGAAGGTGCGCCGCGAAAGGGACTTTCTTAAGCGACACATGCTCGAGGCGAGGAGGCAGGGCTGCCATGCAATCATGCAATTTAATAAATTGATTATAAATGGACGAATCTGGAGCAGGGAACAACTACAAAATATGGACAACTCTGAAAATGAATTTGAAGAGGTCATTGACAGCGAGTCCCCAAAACCTACAGGGGACGCTTCAACAGCAGGTGGTCTCCTTACAGCAGAGGAGGGAGAAAATTCTACACGAGAGAAAGAGAGAGGGAGCACTACGATACTAACTCCGAGGAATCCAGTAAACATACAGCACAAAAACGGCCGAACGCAAAAAGCATACCCCACCTCTAAGAGGTGAACGACCGGCGGACACAAGAACTCCAACAAGAAAATCACTAAGGACTTCTGAATTTACCCGCAGAAAAGGAACTATTGAGAGGGGGAATTTAGAAAAATACAGGTAAGACTAATGACAAGGGAACACAATAGGGTTTGTTGACAGTCGGTTCATGGAATATCGAAGGGTTAAAACAAAAACTTTCAATGGACAGATGTGTAGAGTTTATTGAGACTTTTGATATATTAGCTCTAGGAGAAACGTGGTTAAAAGCTAATGAATGCGTAAATCTATGTAATATGAAAGGTTATTTTAAGGGTAATGAAAATAGAGGAAAGAGAGGTAGATATCCAGGCGGTGTTGCCATTTTATATAAAGCTAACTTAGACCCATATATTAAAAAGGTAAATATTGCTTTAAAAGAGGCAATTTGTATATATTACCATACAGGAAGAGCAGAAATGTGTCTGTTGTCTATTTACCGCCAACCACTAAATTCCAGGTATGCCAATCCAAATTTTTTCGTTGAATTGTCTGACTCGTTGGCAGAAATAAAAGATAGGTTTCCGGAAGCGGGAATAATAATTTTAGGGGACTTTAACTGTAGGATTAGGGAGGAAAATATCACTATAAAATCGGATGATAATGAAACACGAGGTGAGGGTAGGAGAAGCAAAGATAAGATTTTAAATTCAGAAGGAAACCAATTGTTAGCTTTTTGCGATGCATTTGAACTTGAAATTCTGAATGGGAAATATGGGGAAGATAAAAATGGAGAACTGACATTTATTAATACAAATGGAGGTAGCGTAATCGATTATTCAATATGCACACAAGACATGATTCCAGTCCTAAGTAATTTCTGTATAGTTTCCAGAATCGAATCACACCACTTCCAAACAAACTTATTTTAAATATGAAAGGTATTAGTGAGACAGTTAATGATGAGGTGGCAACAATATTGCGGCCAATTACACGTTTCAGGTGGATCGAGGATCGGAGAGAAGAATTTATCAGGAGTTTGGAAACGCTAATACAGGATCTGCAATTAAATGATCTTAGCGGGGAGGAAATTATTAAAACTTTGACAGAATGTTTTCAAAAAGCAGGGGAAAAATTCAAGGTTAAATACGCAATGAACCAGAAGGACAAAGGGTGGTACAATAATGCATGTAGAAAGAAGAAGAAGTTTGTCGAAAGTAGTCTTTTAAAGTTTAGAAAAGAAAGCACAAGATGAAAGCAGAAAAATTATGCGCAAGAGAGAAAGGAATATAAAGAATTATTGGGAGAAACAAAACTAGCATGGCAAAATAAGAAATCCGAAGAAATGAGAGTCGCGACTGAAAGTGGGAACATTGCGGACATATGGAAAGCGATAAGGGAACTCAAAGTAAAGTCCATAAATCGGACAAGAATAACGCCCGGGGAATGGAGAAGTTACTTTGATAGGGTGCTGGGAAATGAGAGGTTAAGATATAATCAAGGAAATATAGTTGAGATCCCTGACCCAATTCATATTCAATTACTGGATCAGGATATTTCGAAAAATGAAGTGGTTTCTTCCATTAAATGTTTAAAGAATGGTAAAGCACCTGGAATTGATGGAATACCAGGGGAATTCTTGAAAATATGATATCATCCAATAAATTATTAGACGTTTTGAAAACTGCGTTCAACAAACTTTTTAATGGAGGAGATTATCCGGAAGCCTGGGCGACAGGTGTCATCCAACCGCTATACAAAGGGAAAGGTGGGGCACAGATACCAGAAAGTTACAGGGGAATTTGTCTCTTGTCAGTGTTCGGAAAAATATATTGTAAAGTACTTTACGAACGAATAAGACAATGGGCTAAAGAGAACAATAGGCTCTCAAAATATCAGGCAGGTTTTAGAGAAGGGTACTCCACGGTGGACAACGTATTTGTTCTGAGAACATTAATTGATGACAATCTGAAAATGAAGGGGGGTAAATTATTTTGTGCATTCATTGATTTTAAGATGGCATTTGATACTGTGGACCGAAGCGCACTTTGGGAAAAATTAAATCGGAAAGGATTGTCTCATAAAATGATACATGCTTTAATGTCAATTTATAAATATGTTAAATTTTGTATAAAAGTAGACCAAGGGCACATTACAGAGAGCAGTGAAGCCAATCGGGGAGTGAGACAAGGTTGCATTTTATCACCAATGCTATTTAATCTATTCGTTGATGATATTGTAGACGTAATGCTAGAAGGAGAAATTGAGGCTCCGGAGATAGGAAATGTTAGAATCCCAGTCCTGTTGTATGCAGATGATTTAATTATCTGTTCCAAGACAATCAAGGGATTGCAAAGAGGTCTTGACCTACTGGAAATATACTGTAGGAATTGGGGATTGACTGTAAATGTTAGTAAGACAAAAACAATGACCTTTAAAAATGGGACGGTTTATGGTAGAGCAGAGGAATGGAAATACAGAGATCAAGTACTTCAAAACGTGAAACATTTTGAATATCTTGGTACGACGTTGAAAATGAACGGAAAGTGGAAAAAACATATTGATATAGCATTATTTAAAGGGAGGGGACAACTTAACAGTGTACTCGGTATTCTGGGTCGAGTGCCTGATATTCCAGTCAGCACATTAGAAAAAATGTATGGAGCGATGGTCAGGCCAGTAATGCACTATGGTAGTGAGATTTGGGGTTTCCAAAGAACGGAAATACTAAATAAGGTATATACGCATTTTCTAAAGTATATTACAGGACTTAGTAAGGCCGTTTCTAACTGTGGAATTTTATATGAATTCGGGTCATTCCAGGACGACATTAACTGTAAAATTCGTGTACTCAAATACTGGTTGCGAGTAATCCAAGGTGAACAAACAATGCTTAGAGCAATTTGTTACGACCACCAAATTAAAAACATAGATGTTAAATTTTGGGCAGACGAGGTTAGGAGAGAACTCCAAAAGATTGGGATGGGCTGGATATGGGAAAAAGGGACTGAAAATCGCAAGAACGTGTGGAGAAAAATAAGGAGGAGGTACTTAGATATAAACCAACAAGATACTTTCGCCGAATGTACAGGAAAACGCTCACTGTGTTTACAAAGAGACCTAAAACACGTCTGGGGAAAAGAATCGTATATACTCAACCTAGGATTTAAGGAGAGATCAGGGCTTGCTTGGTTTAGGCTAGGGGCATGGAAATTTCTAAAAATTAGCGACGATCACGATATGCGAATATGTCCAATGTGCGGGAACTTTGAAGATGAGATACATATATTAGGAAAATGTAATGATTTAGAATATTGGAGACGTCAGTTATTACCGGAAAGATTTCTAAATTCAAATCGGGAAAGATTGGCATGCTACGAGTTATTGGTAAATCCAGAAAATTGGATAAACCTCGGTAAATTTCTGGACAAAACGCGAAAAATAAGGACAACACTCATTCATGAATAAATATATGTTATCAAAATGCAATACCATTAATTATTAACAATTATATATAAATTAATTAGTGTATAATGCTATTGTGTTATTATTTAATTGTAATATTAATGTGTTTTCTTTATGTAATTGTAATGTTAATGTTTTTTTAGTGTATAATGCTATTGTGTTATTATTTAATTGTAATATTATTATTGTGTTTTCTTTATGTAATTGTAATGTTAATGTTTTTCTAGTGTATAATGCTATTGTGTTATTATTTAATTGTAATATTATTATTGTGTTTTCTTTATGTAATTGTAATGTTATTGCTGTTTTTTTGTTTATTTTTCTTTACACTAGTACCAATTATTACTTTATTGTAACGGACTGTCAACAGCACGTACGGCTTACTGCCCGTGCGACCCATATTTGTAAATAATATTGTAAATATCTTACTTTTTGTCTAATAAAGTCCTACTACTACTACTTCTAGTTGTAATAATGTCCTTATGTATGTAAGTATGTACGAACATTGATTTGCCTACTGTTATTGCAACATTTTCAAGATGAATTCCTCAGAATCAATAAATAAAAGCTATAACTTAAAAAAAGTGACACAAATCACACACGTTTTGTTAAATATGGATGATTCATTTCACGTTTACATATATCGATCTTAAATTAAAAAAAGCTAAACCAAAACAATTCGTGCTGATCATTTAGGTTACATTTCAGTGTATTGGTTATTGTTGCGAAGACTATTCAAGAGATGGAAGGACCAATTCGACTTATAATGAGATCGGAACAGGCCACTGGGCTTAATCCTTGTTGATGGTGATGGTTATTAATTCTTGAACTTACAAATAATGTAACTCAAATTACACTAACCTCATATTTATCAGTTTTGTCTGGCCCATTGAAATGACTTGTTCTGTTATAATGGCGAACTTTAACGTTTTTGATGTCACTCGTAACGTTACGCAACGTACTAGATAAAGCTATGGTTTATTATACAGCGTGCTACGCTCGACGTGTTGTGGCGGCGCTGTACGCTCGGCGTGATACTGGTTTCACATGGAACACATATATTCCTTCCATTGTCAGTTATTGTGCTCTGAGGTCCTTCACCTATCTTTTTTTTTTAATGAGCTTATTGATTATCCGGGGATTCTCTATGAGTATTGAGTATTGTTTCTGTATAAATCGAAAATGAACTCAAGTAATTCAACATTAACAAAGCGTTACCTTAACAAAACTAAGTTCATATAAATTATTTTAATAAGTTGAACAATGCCGAATACTGTAACGTGGAATTTATATGTATCTAGCGCCATGTATTAATATTTACTTATTTATATTGGGTTTTCCGTAGGGTTAATAAAGTGCAGGCAATATAAAATATACACATGAAATAGCTGTATAGAAATAGTTCTAACTTTTCACAACAGATAGCATGCTATTAGAAATCCTCCTCATATCGTACAGAACTCGATGATTTTAAACAAAACTAATTAAAATTTCGACGTTAAATTTTCCGAAGTTATAAAATAAACGCTGTTTTGCCGTCATTTTCTCATAAAATCTTCGTTTGATTTTAGCAATTACACAAATGAGTACGGACAATAGCTTCTGTATTCTTTGGAAAAGCTGGCAAATTGCGCCCGGAATTCAAGTAGTTCAAATACACGACGCATCACGTCAGTGTAAAATTCTCGCGCCACCGCTCTGCGTTTGATTCTCTTGTATATAAGGAATCTTGCTTTAGGATCGGTGACCGGAGTTCCGAACGGCTCCCGCGTAACATAATGTTTAAACAATCATTCTTTTGAACGATTCTGATTTAACTGAAACTAACTGGAGGGTTCATTATTCAGATTACCCAAAACTTATGTTAGGGATAAGAATTAACACAAAGAAAGGGAAATAATATTTTGAACAGCTATAAATATGCATCATAGGCACTAGATTATTAAATTATGTTGCATTTATAAAAGTGGGCAAAATTTGCAATTATATACATATATATATATATATATATATATATATATATATATATATATACATATCCATCCATACTAATTCTGCCCGAAGGCAGGTCCTTCACTACAATCATAGCATTTTCATGCTATGCTTGCAGCTTTACTAGGGAATTGTAGGTGTGGTAGCTTCCCGTTGCTTTCCACACCGGTGAAGGATAATGATTGATAAGGATGATGATGATGGCCATATGATTTCGGGGACCGTTTGGGCCTTGAAGTTTTCCTGACATTTGTCTTACAGGTGAGGAAAAACCCCGATAAAAACCTCACCCAGGAAAACTGCCCCGACCGTGGATCGAACCCGGGCCCGCTGCGTGACAAGGCAGCACGCTACCTCGAGACCACAGCGGTGGACTATATTATATATATATATATATATATATATACATTACACGATAAGAAAAATAAATGCCTGGACGGGATTTGAACCCGGACCTCTGGGTTGGTACCTCAGCGTGCTATCCATTACGCAACCAGGCAAATCCAATTCAAATATCTTTCTTATATATACTAACTAACACCCGGCGTGCGCTGCTACGCCTAAATAAATTAAAATTAATGTGCTTTTATGTTTAGTTGAATAAGTAAATGGAAAAAAATATATAAATTTATATTTTTTAGATTCCCCGTGCTGATTACCCGGCGTTGCCCGGGAATCTACTTATCCCGATCTTTTTGACATAAATGAGCTGAAATACGAAATTTAATGTGTTTTATATTTTGTTAAATGAGTGAAAGGAAAATTTTATATTGTAATTGTTTGAAATACCGCGTTCTGTTTACCCTGCGTTGTCCGGAATTCTACTCATCCTGATCTTATTGGCATAAATGAGCTGAAAGACGAAAATTAATGTACTTCTTATGATCAGTTGAATAAGTAAAATGAAAAATAATTATAAATGTATATCGTAATTATTTTAAGATTCCCCGTACTGATTACCCGGTGTTGCCCGGGAATCTACTTATCTCAATCTTCTTGGCATAAATGAGCTAAAAGACAAAATACAGTTCTCTATACAATACATACGTAGATAGTTTTGTAACTCTGTTAATTAAAGTATCGTATTCTGTAAAATAATGAATAAACAATTAAACCAGAAGTAAATATACGTACGTAAGTAATTTACAGTACGTACATAATAAAGGAAGAAATGAAAAAAAAGTGTACACATACTGTAGGTAGTTTCGAACATGATGCATCAATCTTATATTTGCGTCGGTAGCAAGACTGCTATAACCACTGAGCTAAAGGCGTATACTTGTTGCAAGTTACAGTCTCTGAATCATATTATTTCCATTAATTTGAAATACTCAGTGGCGTGCCAACCATTTTTCAAATTGAATCATAACTTGGACATTTTTATTCGTAGACCATTAGTTCATTATCTCAAAATGCTTATATAATGCCCCTCTATACGTAGTTAAATTTTTGCTGTATAATTAATTTACACTCTGTATATATATATATATATATATATATATATATATATATGAGTTCAAATCCCGACTCAAGCATTCTTTTTTCTTTTCATATCATATCATATATATACATATATATACACACACACACACACACACACACACTGCTCAAAACAATTAGAGGAACACTATGAAATATGCAAATATTTTTTCATTGGATAAAGGTACAAACCTGAAATTAATAAAGTACATTATTTGTGGTTATTTATTTATTCATTTATTGCTCATGCCAGTAAAAACAAACGAATAACGCTGACAATTAACTTTTCAAATAATTCCGCTATGTAAGCAATTGAATCTTGTGCTTATTTTTCAAAGTTAAACACTCGTTATATAGAGTTAGTATCGTGTATGGCCTCCACGACATTCGATGACAGTTTGGCACCTTCGTGGCATACTCCCAATAAGATTCTGGATTCCTCTTGCGGGATATTCTCCCATTCCTCCTTCAGAGCATCTCCAAGTTTCTGCAGAGTTTGTGGAGCTTGATGTCGGTTCCTGACCTTCCTGTATAGAAGATCCCGCAAGTGTTCAATAGGGTTGAGGTCTGGGCTGACCGCTGGCCACTCCATTACCTCAATTTCATTCCTCCTCAGGAAATCCCTGGTGACAGCCGCAGAATGTGCCCTGGCATTATCCTACATAAACAGAAATCCAGGGCCTACTCCAATGGCAGCAGGTACTACATGCTCTTCCAGGACGTGCTCGATATACCGGACAGCATTCAGTCGCTGGGGAACAAGTACAAGGTCCGTACGATTGTTGTACATAACTCCGGCCCACACCATTATGGAACCTCCTCCGAATCTATCAATTTCCTGTACAGCCTCTGCAGAAAATCTTTCTCCTGGCCGTCCCCACACCCTCAATCGACCATCACAACGTGTAAGACGATACCTGGATTCGTCCGAGAAGAGCACAGACTCCCACTGGTTCAGGTTACAATCACCATGGTTTTCAGCATACGTACGTCTTGCTGCCTTATGCCCATTTGTTAAGCGTGGTTTTTGAACGGGCCTTTTTGGACGAATATTCTCTTTCCTTAATCTGTTCCTTATGGTTTGGTCTGAAACCCGGATTCCGGAAGCCATATGAAGGTCATTCTGCAGGTCTTTTGCAGTTTTTGTACGCAGTCGAAGAGCAGAAAGAACAACGTATCTGTCATCCTGGGGGCTTGTTTTAAATTTACGGCCCTGGCCACGTCTTCTACAATACTGACCTGTCTCTCTGTGCCTGTTGCGTAACCTGGACACCACGGAAGGAGAAACCCCAAGCTCTCTAGCCACTTGTCGCAGAGATTGACCTTGTTGTAAAAGATGAAGAGCATGATACACTTCAAACTCATTTAAATCTCATTTTGTCAGAGACTTCAATAAACAAGGCAATAATCAACATTCGTCACTATAGCAACATCAGGAAGCTTACCAATTAGAAGTGCCTTCCAAAATAAAAAAAAATATTTATATTTATTATTTGAGGTAATTTCTCTGTATTTAGGCCATGGATCTTTAAAATTTGTATCCAGTGATAAATTAATAATTCAATTTACATATTGCCCAACTTTCAGCATCACAGTTTTAAAAAACAATTACTTATTCAATTTATTACTAATTGTTTTGAGCAGTGTATATAAGACTACGTGTAGTTAAACATTTTGCTTTCTTAGTTAATACAGGAGAAAACTGTACCTCAATATAGTTATACGAATACCAAACTTAAAGTATTTAATAATAATTAATTCAGTTTGAATGGTTCATGGTACTTAGAGTGGATCGGGGCAAGATGGCAGTGGGGGGAAGACGCCTATTTCTTTGTAGTTATATATTCCATGAAGAGAGGATGCTATGCGTTTGACTGCGTGTGCGTTAGGACACCTGTGTTTGTGAAAAATGGACGTGAATACTTTCTGTCGCATGTTCCTGGTGTTAGAGAACAAAACACAGGGAAAGAGTTCATATATCTGCAGTTAAATTATTACAAACGTACTCTTTAATTTGTTATAACTGTACAAAACCTCACAAATATGAGATTCTAAGGATTCTGTTGCCAACAAGCATTGACCTTCTTCTGGTATATTAGTTTACAAACTTATATTAGGAATCTTACCTCGGTACTTGGGGAAGATGACTAAATGTTTTCGGGGTGAGATGCCAATTTTTTATGAGATTTATATTTTCTTATCTCTTACTGATGATGCTCATTTGAAAGATGCCAAATTGCGATAAAAAAAACTGAGGGACAACAAACAAAAGAAGATAGGAAAATAAAAATAATTGTGTTGTTTGTAAAATAAACTCCGAAGGACCTCAGGTTGATTGGATTGAATGAGTCGTGTGCATGAAGTGAATATTAACGAGTCTTGCACACAACAACAAACTATGTGCAATACTTGTGTTTCATAAATAGTTAAAAAAATCGATGAGTCGTCTTTAGTATAAGTTTGCATTATTTATAGTAATATAATTAATATAAACCTAGATTAAAGAAATGCTTCACAACATGGGACGCGAATTTTTTTTTAGGTTCCAATCAAATACTATGCACATGCACCATCAAACGCGAAGCGTTTTACACTATGGAATCAATGGGATGCAGGCAACATATACATGATATTTAACGAACCTAAAAGCTAATATAACGCAATTTAATACTGTAACGAACCTAAAGGCTAATCTAAATCAATTTAAGCACTCTAACCTGTGGAAGATTGCAAGGCCCAAAAATAAATAGTAAATTCAGAAATTCTGAAGTATATGTGTAGAGTTAATTAGTACATACTCTGTTGGCTGCACTGGGTCATGGCTTCGTTGTTGCATAGAATATTCGTTAAAATTAATATGGCTGCCATGTCTTCATGTGGTTAAATATAGAAAAATATATTGAAATAATCGTTAGAACAAATTGTAAAATCGGTGTAAATAGTGGGAAATAATTTGAAAAATGAAACACTAAGAATAAAATTTGACAGGAGTTTATGAAGGAATTAAAAAAAGTCAATTGACAGATTGTAAAGTTTAGCCAAAATAAACACATTAGTATGCATGATAATAAATACTTTTGCCATCTTACCCCAACTATCGGTGAAAGATGCCTAATCTGCAAGAAAACATAAATTCATCGTTAACGTAATCATAATAATTAATATTTTTCACTTTGATACTAATATTCCATTTCAAATAATTCATAGAATTTTATATTTCACTATGAAACGGGTAAAGGCATAAATAATACTTCAAATCTCTGATCAAATTAAAATTTTAGATATTTTTTCCCCTATTCACCCTTATGTGTATATATATTAAAAGTAAATTTACCCATTAGTAACACTAAGGATTTGAATAATACTAGAAAATGAGATTGTTAGATATAAATATCCTCAACTCGTGTCCAACTCAGGGTCTGGTCGAAGGATGAGACGAGATGAAGCCCTTATATTTATAGAGGTCTGAGAACTGCAAGGGTGCCGGCAGACCACTCCTCACGCACCGTCACAGGGGCGATTGAACGAAATGCGACGAAATGAATGAGATGAGTATGGAGGAATGGTGGAATGAAATTTGTGGCAGAGGAAAACGGGAAAAACCCTGAGAAAAGTCTACCCAAGCTCCATGTCGTCCACCACATGAAGTGACCAAGACTCGATCTCGGAACCCCAGCGGTGAGAGACGATCGTCTAACCGCTTGCACCACGGAGCCGCCATCAGAAAATGAGTGAAATATACATTAGATGTGATAAACGTTTTGCCCCTCTTCAGAGCTCACCCTATTAACTCTCTCCAGCAGAGTGTTTTTAAGTGAAGTATAAAACAGTTACTGGTAGGACAAGGGCTAGGGCAGCCAGACCAAGTGAGTTTCTGTGTATGCAGCACGGGAATCCAACTCCCTACAGCGACAATTTCTCTTCAAACAACAACATTATCGTTTCATCACATTTTGTTTCAAATTTCATTGAAACCAACAACATTTTAGATTGTATATGGTTGTTAGTGAAATTAGAATATCTGTCTATTTGTCTATAACCGTACACGCCTAAGTGGGGCACTCGTTTAACTAAACCTGCTAAACAATGTAAAAACATGTTCCGGAGTCATGACAATAAATTAATTCTCCAATCCATTCTTTTACTTAATTGTTCTTCATCTACTTTTCTTTCTCTCGTTCTTTTTACATAATTTACTTTGAATCCGTAACTTACTCAGAATCCGTAAGTTACTCTGAATCCGTAACTTACTCTGGATCCGTAACTTACTCTGGATCCGTAACTTACTCTGGATCCGTAACTTACTCTGGATCCGTAACTTACTCTGGATCCATAACTTACTCTGGATCCGTAACTTACTCTGGATCCGTAACTTACTCTCGATCCGTAACTTATTCTGGATCCATAACTTATTTTGAATCCATAACTTATTCTGGATCCATAACTTATTCTGGATCCATAACTTATCCTGGATCCATAACTTATTCTGGATCCAAAACTTACTCTGGATCCATAACTTACTCTGAAACCACGAAGCATTTAATCTCCCTCTCTTCAAACGCTCGAACAACTTAAATTTCAATACATTCTTCAGTCATTCTTCTCACATGGTCTCACTATTGTAAATGTTTTACTCTACATAATCCAATATAGAATTTTTACTCCCATTTTATTTTTATGACATAGTTTATAAACGAGGGTTACTAAACAAACCTAATTTAGTTTCGTTATATATGTCAGCGAGTGATGAGTGGTTAACTCATCGCATCAAAGAGACACCTAGCAGGCAATTAAGAAATTATTTGGATTTGGAAGTTTTCAAAATAAAGTGCTTAGGACAATTTTTGGACGAACAAACAGACGAATGAAAAACTTCCCTGTTAAGCAGCAGTGATCTTTTTGGGAAATCAGCTATAGTACGAACAGTTATGTATCGTAGACTTGGATAAGCAGGGCATGTATTAATGGAGAAAGAGAGAGGGGCATGGAAAATTTCTGTATAAAAAGGAGAAGGAAATCGCCAGACAGACGGAGAAAAAGATGAGAGAATAACATAATGTGAGTGAGTTAGTTTGTAAAAAGTCATCACCATCATCTTCCTTCACGAATTAGGTCTTTGCCTGTTCCCATAAAATCTATAACGTTGGAAATTCATGTTAATTTTTCTTTAAATGCCATATATATAATCATTTTTGCGTTAAGATTCCAGGTTGTGGGTTGCATTCATTCACTCTTATATTTTGTTTCCATTCATCATGAATTTGGCCTTCCTCTGTTTCTCCTTTATTTTTTTGTACAAATATCATCATTCTCTTCACTAGCCTTGTACCGGGTTCTTCATTTATAACCTAACGGCGGCCACATGGCGTTTTGCCTTTTCGCGGTTGTGTGTGCCACAACCGGCTTTGCTCTTACATATACTCCGCGCGTAAAGAATGTATAACAATCTTACTTTATAGAAGATGCTGGAAATGTCGTCCACCCTCGGCTAAACAGGCATTATATCGGGAAAACACAGTTTGATTCACTTGATTAAGTTCGACCACTGTAATGTTTCCGATTTCATTTCTAATATTTTTCTTTAGTTCTTTGTCTCGTAAACTTTGTCTTTCAGGTTACCCCAAAGTAAAAATCACACAATGTTAGATTAGGGGAGTGAGAGGGCCATACACCAGCACTAATCACTCTATCTTGAAACACTTCCCTACTTTTGTTCATGGACTCCTCTGCTGTATGAACAGTAGCAGAATCTTTTTCGAACCACCCATATCATATTTTTTTCTGTCGGTTTACGAAAAAATGGGATCAAAATGTCATTTCGGCAACTCTCTGCTCGTAAAATATTGGACCGATTGTGCGTCTAGCGTTAACAGCACACCAAACTCTAACTTTCCGATCATAATGTCGGATTCCTTGAACGCAATGTGGATTTTAAGATGCCCAGTACCGATTGTTATGAGTGTAGACACGACCATTTAGGTGGAACCACGCCTCGTCGGAAAAGAATAGAAACTGTGGATCAATTAAACCGTCATTCACCGATGAAAGAAACTATTCAGAATAATGCATTCGTGATGCTGGGTCACCTTGTTTTAAACAATGGACACGTATGCACTTGCAAGGTGTTAGTTTTAATAATTTAGTTGCTCTATGTGCAGAAGACTCTGAAATTCCCACCTGTTGTGTTAATTTTGTTAGTGTACTTGCGCCTATTTCGTATAGTGTTTCCTCTTTTAAAAGTGCACGTTTACGCTTTCGTTTTTTGTTTAGCACAGATCCAGTGGTTTCGAATTTCTTCACAATCTCGTGAATTGTAAATCTGGAAGGAGACATTTCACCAGGGAACTTTTTAATATACTCTGTGCGAACACGGCTTGGTGATTCACAATGGAAATAACTTTTACACATAAAAATGCGTTGCTCTAGATTCAATCGCCTGTTCATATTGCTGGACGATACAGTATTGCCGAGTGCCGCTGCTAGCAGATGCGCGCACTCAAATTCAGCCGGTAGTGGGCGAATCATGCAAGAGCTCGGGAGAGGCGAAGCACCAAGTGACCGTTAGGTTATAAATGAAGTATCCAGTATTTTCCAAGTGGTGAATGTGTTCCGTATATTTTTCGTTTACTCACTAATTGTCCAATTGTTGATAGGTTCTATTTCATATTCTTTCCTAATATTTTCACATTTTACTTTATGACTTACTGCTTCGTTTGTATTTTTTCTCAACATTCGCGCGCTTTAATAGTTTAATTTATTCGATTTTCCGTGTTACAGCCCTGCATTCACAGGCCTTGGTCAGCACGGGTCTTACAATAGGTTTTTAAATTTTGGTTTTAGTTTATTTTCTCAAATGTTTATTATTCCACATTATATTATTCAAACAGATACCAGTTTTACTATTAATTTATGACTGATGTATTTCAACTTTGGTGCTGTGGATTTTTGTAATTTGATATTTTAATTTTGGCTAAACTTTACAACCTTTGACGGGACTTTTTAAATTAATTCATACACTCCTGTTAAACTTTATTCTTAGGGTTTCATTTTTCAAATTATTTCCCACCAATTACAATGATTTTATTTTTTTTTCTAACGATTATTTGAATATACTTTTCTACGATACTGAACTGCATACATAGCATGTAGACATGACAACCATATTGATTTTAACAGCCAACACACACGTGTACCAGTGCAGCCAACATTAGAATATGTACTAATTAACTGTATAAATATACTTCAGAAATTCAGAACTTACTATTTATTTTTGGGCGTTGCATTCTTTCACACGTTAGAGTACCTAAATTGCATTAGATTATTGTTTATTTTTTATTATTTCACTCACCTCATACTTCATAATTCATAGCAGACCCTGGGTTTCTTCACATCTTTTGTGACATTCTCAATGCTGCGTCACGTTCACAACTGACGTCCAACGGCCTTCTATCCTGCAGACTGACCTCCGCGCCATCTGGTGGCCGACCGAAGAATTTCCAAATCATTCCTCTTTCTTTATAACCGGGTATTTCAAAATTCATAGTTGTATTTTCATTCTTGCATATGTAAATTTTTTCCCAAATTGTGAGTTCCTTCAGTTTTTCCAATTGTTTAAGTAATTTTGTTTTGGTTTCTATTCTATGTTTTTCTGACCAGGCATGTGCAGCTATTGCAGATTTTTCGGTTTCTCCATTTTTAACATTTCTGAGGTGTTCTTTTAATCTTGTATTTAGATTCCTTTTTGTTTTTCCTATGTATATCTTTTCACAATCTTTACAATTAATTTGATAAATTCCCGATTTTTTGCAGTCTTCAATCTTTTCATTTTTGTTGGTTTTTATTAAATTACCTAAGCTGTAATCATTTTTAGGTGCTAATTTAATGTTGAATTTGTTGAAAATTTTTTGAAACTTGTCAAATACCAAAGGATGGTATGTGAACTTCTTGAATTTTTTGCCTATATTTTTATCTGTCTGAAGAGTACTTTCATTGATGACTTTTTGTTCTTTGAATTTATTTATTTTCTTGTGTATCATCTTCTTTTGAAAACCATTATCCTTAGCAATTTTTATGATGTGTTCTTTCTCTTTATTGTAATTTTCTTTGCTCATGGGGACATTCACAAGTCTGTGTGTTAAACTATTAAATACTGCCTGTTTGTGTGAAAAATGGTTAAATCCAGTAGCTTTTATATAATTGTCGATGTGAGTTTCTTTTCTGTAGATTCCAAATTCTATTTTCTTTTTTTCTTCATTCCTAATCAATTTAAGGTCTAAAAATGGTATTTCATGATTATTTTCTATTTCCATTGTAAATTTGATAGTTTTATTTTGAATATTTAACAGTTTAATGGCATCTTCTAATTGTTTCTCTTTTACTATTGCTATGATATCATCTACATATCTTCTCCAAAATTTAAACATCAAAGGATGTGCTTTGGTTACATGACATTCAAAGTTCCCCATAAACATGTCTGCTAAGAATGGTGATAATGGATTTCCCATTGCGAGTCCTGATTTTTGTCTAAAGTATTTTCCTCTAAATGTGAAGAACATTTGATTTAAGCATAATTTTGTTAGTTTTATGTATTCTTTAACGCTATCATCATCTAATTTGTTTTCATTCAACCATTTTTCTAAAATTTTCAAAGTTGTGTCAGTCGGGATGTTTGTGAATAATGAAGTAACATCAAAAGAGACCAATCTTTCTGAAGGTTCTATTTCTAGATTTTCTAATTTCTCAACTAATTGGTAAGAATTTTCTACTGCTAAATTTTCAAATTTTTCCATACTTTTAAATTTATTGTTAAGCCATTTGGATATGTTATATGTCGGTGAGTTGATATTGTTGATGATAGGTCTCATTTTCTTTCCGTCTTTGTGGATTTTAGGAAGACCATGAATGTTGGGGTTTCTGGGATTTGGTATTTTTAATTTAAACTTTTCCTTTTGTGTTATAATTTTTTTAATTGATTTTAGGCTGGTTTCAACTTCTTTAATTGTGTTTGCGAGAGGATTTGTTTTAATTTCTTCATATTCTTCCCCCTTTAATAAATTCTCCATCCTATCATTATAATCTTCTTTATCCAAAATTACCAAATTATTCCCTTTGTCTGACTTTGAAAAAACAACATTTTATTATTAATGTTTCTTACTTTCTTTATATTTGTTTTGCATATGTTTTCTATTTTTGTGTTTTTAATTTTTTTAATAACTTCCCCACATTCTTTTCTGATTATTGTTTGTTCTTCATAATTCATGTCATCTATAGCAATTTCAACATCAGCTATGTAATCTTCTAAATTGTTAGAGTAACTAATGCATGTTTTCAATCCCTTGTCCAAAATAGATATTTCTTCTTTTGTAAAGTTTTCAGATGATAGGTTAATTATATTATTCTCATTTTCTTTATCCCTCCCTAATGTAGTGGTTATACTTTTTGTACTTATATTTTTCTTCAATTTTTTAAAACAGGTTTTAAATTAATTATCTTTTTCTTTTGTACATCAAATTTTTTCTTCATTTTGAGGTTCAATTGGTTGTAGGAGTTTTTTTCCAGGTTATCCAAAATTATTTGTCCTAAACTGTTGGTTAATCTTAGATGTAAAAAGTACAGTTCTACGTCTATTTTACTTATAGTTGTGTAATGTTTAATTTTTTCCAAATTGAGAGTTTTCTTTTCTAAACTTTTTTGGTGTTGGTTATTGTTGTTTTTAACCATTTTCCGGACAAATTTTGGAGTGATATTATTTTCTAAACATTTGTTAATGAATTTGATATCTGCAGCTCTTTTGCTTCTAAGTTCTTTTAATTTCAAATATCTTTTAGTTTCTATCTTAGTTTTCGAAAAATGTTCGTTGAAATGTTGTATGTTTGAAGCCGCCATCTTGAAGCATTAGATTAGCTTTTAGGTTCGTTAAATATCATGTATATGTTGGCTGCATCCCGTAATTCCATAGTGTGAAACGCTTCGTGTCCGTTGACGCATGCGCATGGTGTGATTGAAACTTAGAAAAATTTTTCGCGTCACATGTTGTAAAGAATTTCCTAAGTTTTTATTCCAATTTTTTCCCATCTACCTACAGTTTTCTTCATTCCAATTTCTGTTGTTACAGTGCTGCGCCATGTAATTTTTGGTCTTCCTCTTTTTTAAGCAATCCCTGTGGATTCCATTTCAGTGCTCTCTTTGGCACACTGTATAGTTCTCTTCTGAGTGTGTATCCATTTGCGATAATTAATCTCCTTCCAGATCTCATTCTGTGATGTTATCCTCCAGAATTTCTCGTTTGATTTGGTTTTTGGCAACCAAATTCTCAAAATAAATCTCAGGCATTTATTTATATGTACTTGCAATTTTCTATATAACGCGATTGTGCCCTTTCAAGTTTCACACTCATGTATACTTTTCACATTGCTATTTGTGACGTGCTTTAACAAATGCCCTATGCTTCCAAGAGGAGTGAAAGGAACTGCTACTACTACCTCCAGTTTTTTATTATCGCCTCACTATGATGGTTATCCAGCGGCTCGCTTTGTTTCCCCGCAGCTGTTATATATAATTAAATTCAAAGATGCCGACTACCGCCACTATAATTCCGCGTGTCAAGCATTGTCTCGCGGCACCCGCTGTTATATAAACGGACAACCATTAGAGTGAGGCGATAATACTTAAACTATATGTCTTTATACATATACTTCTTCTGTACGTGTGTTTGTCACACTACTCCTCCCAAACGACTGGATCGATTTTGGGTCCCTCGATTGTTTAGATTCACAACTGGACCCTCTAAAACCATTAGGCGTAGGAGTTCACCTGAGGTGAAAATCGCTCTACCGTCTCAATTTTTGGATGTTTCACAACGAAACACAGTATATGCCATTAAAATTAATCGAGGTAGGTATTATCAAAAAATGAGTGAAACCCGACAATTAGAATGGGAGATTTACCTGAAATCCGAAATTAAAAACTGCTAAACGACTGGTCTGATTTTAATGAAATTGTTTGTTTGTTTAAATGGGTCTGTGTATGGTTTAGATTTACAGTTGGACTCGGTAGGTGGCGTTGCGATCGACTTATAGGATTTTTTATGTGAGATGTCTTGTCATCTGTATTATCGACATATTCCGCTCGACAACAATAAGACATCATGCACGCTTCTTGAGGCACAACAGATGGCTGTGAGAGGTTTTCTTGCGAACGTATTTCATAATATCTAATTATGTCTTAGTGAATTTTTTGGTAAAATGGAAACCTATATTTTTATCGTCCGACAATGACACGAAAATTCAACGTTCGGGCAGGACAATGCCTGCCGGGTCCGCTAGTGTGTGTGTGTGTGTGTATATATATATATATATATATATATATATATATTATAAGGTAAAGTGATCCCACTACAGGCCTCAGGAGGCCCTTGGGGTAGTAGGAGGTTAAGGCGCCCACTTTTTCTTGACAATCGGCACTTGATGTCAGCCGGGTTGTCAGCCCTGCGTGACGGCCGCCTTTACCCCAGAACAAACGTCTGGTACTTATTTCAGTTAGAGGCTGAGTCGACCCCAGGGCCATAGTGCCGCCAGAAGGTTTGGGTCAGTTTAAAAATCCTGACCCCACCGGGACTCGAACCCTCGATCTTCCGGCTTGTAGCGCAGTGCCTTAACCACTACGCTACGGCGTGCCCCCATATATATATATATATAACTAACTCACTGGCACTATCGTCCCGTAGATTCATGGCCGCGCGGACATCTCTATCCTGAGTCAACACTTTCCAATCATCCTCTGTATAATCTACTTCCCTCAAATCATAGTTAATGTTATTGTCCCACCTCATTCTTCATCTACCAACTGGGCGTTTTCCCTGTGGTTTTCCTACAAGAAGCTTCCATGCACGTCTTTCATTCCCCATTCGTGCCACATGCCCTGCGCAAGACTTAACTTTTCTCATTATATCTATAAAGATGATATAATTCATTGTTATGCAGTCTTCATATAAGTTATATATTCTAAATATTTCTAACGTACTACATTCTGCAGTACGTTATGTAATTTCAGAACCGTAGGCAGTCATTGGAATCAATTTATCACGTGACATAAAGAGTAAATTGCACAGCAGAAGTCTAAACCACGACCGTGGTTTTCCAAATGTTTTATTGTTTCCATAACAAACCATACAAACTGAAAATCTACGGCTGTTAATTGCAAAAACAGATGTTTGAATCATTTCTATGGTTTCTTAATAACTTCTGTGGATTTTCAGTTATTTCTATAGTTGTTATGGACACAATACAAAAATTGGAAAAAAACTGGGGTCGTGGTATAGGCATTCCACCCAAATTATGTAACTTTAAGAATTCTAAAAAAAGTTATTTTGTGATTTCCTGTTATGAAATGCAATGCGCATCAATTTAATTTCTTACAGTTTCTGTTATAATTATGTATATTGTCCCAAAACGTGTTATTCTGGAGGATATAGTTTCGCTGGCACAATAGGAACAATAAATAGTTAATTTGTATTTTTCGAATGTGAAACAATTTAGAAGAACTGGTTTGGTGCTATAATTCTTAATTTGACCTGACAGTTTAACAGGTGAACGTTTGTTTGGGTGACGAACAGCCAATATTCCGGATCAGTCCGGACACAAAGAGGTCATAAATTGCCCACTTATGTCAACACTGGACGTGTTTCTTCCAAATTGATTTCTCTGTTCAAAATTTACTTGATAAATACTACAAAACATTCTTACTTTGTGACTTAGTCGTAAAATAAATTGTATTATCCTGCAGATAATACCTTACACCAAGATTAAAACATTTACGTGAAGCTTACAAGAAGGGGACACCTTCTGTGTATTACAGATTTTAATGTGAGATGAAGATTCAACAACTACTGTTTAAGCTCACGTCTGTTATTGTGAGCAAATAATCATTTTATATACAGTAAAGACCCCTTAATCGCGGGGAACATGTTCCCCAAAAATGCCGCGAATACAAAACCGCGAATATGGAATGGTAATTTATATGGGTATACCTATATAGGGGATACATTCAAGGTTCAAGAATAAAATAAACATTAGAAAATTAAAATCAATTAATGAGAGATTTTGAACAATTTATATTATTTATTATTGTCAGGCATATTTCAATTCCTTCTGGATTTTTTCGTCTTGAGACTTGAAAGTAGTTTTGAAGTTCCTTAGGACAGGTTACTGGCCCGACGCTAAGTAGTCCAGTGGTAGGGATACCCAAACAAATGTTAAGATATCAACCTGCAGGAAGAAGAAGACCAGGACGTCCACTCAAAAGACTTTTGGATGGTGTTTCTCTTGAGGCCGAAACGGGTCAACAAATGGCCTAAATTCGTGAATGATGATGATATTATTGTCAGGCTTAGACAAGGGCATAAATAAGTCAGTAATTTTTTTCTGTTTTGCCGCTTTTAACAGATATTTAAATTCAGATTGATATTGAGCTATGAATTCAGCGATAGAATTCCTTATTTTGTCATCGAATTTCTTGATTAATCGTATAGTTGATTCATTAACATTGAAACAGCGCGATTTAGACGCAAACGACTCTCCAACGCGTAAACGGCCAAGCACTTTTTTTTACTTTATGCGGCGACACTACTTTTTTCCACTTCGGACCTAATTTTCTTTAGTTATACTCGACATTATGAATTGGCAACAAAGCAGAAGATACACGTGTTATTCAATCAAAATTATTTCAATGAATGTCAAATTGAAACAATAAAACACCGATCGTGGCGAAGGCGGCATTTATAACGGACATAGCGGCGCGTGAAATACGACGACGGTGGCGTCTTTTAACAACGAACTTTAGGCTTAGTGACACTTTGATATTAATTTGTCAATTTGGTTCGAATCGCTCTTTGTAAAAGTCGCCTTGGCACGTTCCTGCAGTAAAAAAAAAAAAAAAAGTTGCCGATGTGTTAATAAAAGACACTCCTTCTTAGTCTTCTTAAAAATAATTTGTAGGATTTTCATCCTATTTGTTTCAAAATTCACTCCTCGGAGGAAGACGTATTGGATGTGCATTCACTGTCTATCCATCTCTTGGCTGGTCTTCCTCTTGTTCTTCTCCCGTCCATTGGTCTATCTTCTTTAGTTCTTTTTGCAAGTCGGTTTTAATAAAGTACACTAATCCTTTTAATATACCGACTGGATCCGCGAATAAAGACTTTTTAGCCGCGAATACAGGAACTGTGTCGCAATTTTTTAACCCGCGAATAAGGAGATTTACTGTACTTTAGGAATTGCCTAAAAGAACGAGATGTTAGTCATAGAATAAAATGTTCCTGTATTTAATATAGGAAGAATGACAATGCAAATGCTAGGTGTAATGTTATAACTAAGTATCTAACTCATTGACACTAACGAACCCGAAGATTGATTGCAGGGCGGACATAAAGTTTTCATACTTCCCTATTCTGATTTAATGTTTTCCAATCATTCACTTCTCACAATGATGGTTAATATTTTTCCTCTATCTCATTCTTGCCTACCTATTGGACGCTTCCCCTCAGGTTTTCCTACCAGAAGTTTCCATGATCATCTTTCATTTCCCATTTGTGTCACATGTCCTGTCTAACTAGCTAAACTAACTAACTAACTCACTGGCACTATCGAACCCGTATATTCATGGCTGCGCGGACATAAGCCCTCCATATATCCCTATCCTGAGCCAATGTTTTCCAATCATCCCCTGTATAATCTACTTCCCTCAAATCATAGTTAATGTTATTTTCCCATCTCATTCTTGGTCTACTAACTCGGCGTTTCCCATCTGGTTTTCCTACAAGAAGATTCCATGCACGTCTTTCATTCCCCATTCGTGCCACATGTCCTGCCCATCGCAGTCTACGAGACTTAATTGTTCTCATTATATCTGGCTGGCTTCCTATAAAGAGCATGTAATTCACTGTTATGCAGTCTTCTCCATTCGCCTGTCTGTTCATCTCTCTTTGGTCCAAAATTTGTCCTAAGAACTTCATTCTCAAATACTTGTAATCTCCTTTCTTCCCTTAAAGACAGTGTCCATGTTTCGCAACCATATAATATAACTGGTAGAATAATAGTTTTATATATTTTCAGTTTGTTTTTTGAAAGGAGTTGGGAAGTCAAGAGTCTCTGTAATACATAATGGCACACATTTCCAGAATTGAGCCTATTTTTAATATCCTTGTGTATCTCATTCCTGTTTGTGATTATTGTTCCTAGGTATTTGAATTCAGCCACTTCCTCAAAATTTGCCTCATTTGTCATTAGCTGTCCATTTCCATTGTATAATGTATTTCTATGTGTGACCACATATTTAGTTTTATTTATATTTACTTCCAGTCCCAATTTCTTGGTGTTACTCAATAGTGTGTGCGTGTTGACCTTTAATATCTCTCCTCGCTATCGGCCAATAATACTACATCAACAGCATAAACTAACAGCTTATTAATACCATTGAGTTGTAAGCCTTCTTCATTCTCTAAAGATTTAATGGCATGCTCTAGTACAAAATTAAATAGTAGAGGAGATAGTGCATCTCCGTGCTTCAACCCATTGTGGATTTCAAAAGTATCCGAAAACTGTTTGCCTACACGCACCCTACTCTTTGTGCCATTTATACACATTCGTATAAGTCAAATTAACTTTTAAGGAATTCCGAACTCTAGCAGGATACTATATAACTTCTCTTAATGTAATCGTATACCTTTTTTAAGTCTACATATAGTTAGTTGATGTACAGTACATTATATTCCCATTTATTTTCTAAAACCTGTCTTAAGCTAAAAATCTGATCTGTTGTAGACCCGTTTCTTCTAAATCCACATTGATCATCTCCTAGAATGTCATCAATATAAGGAGTAAGTCTGCTACTAATACATAATAATAATTACTGATATATTTGTTAGAATTTTGTACGAAGTTGAAAGTAATGAGATGCCCCTATAGTTGTTGCAATCAGTTTTATTTCCTTCCTTATAAATTGGTACTATAGGCCTAATAGATTCTTTCCATTCATCTGGAAGAGCTACTTTATCCCAAATCATATTAAGAAACTGGCGTATCTTGTCCAACAATTTTTCTCCTCCTGATTTTATCAGTTCTGCTGGAATCTCATCTGAACCTGCACATGTCCTATCTAGGCAACGTAGCGCTTTTTATTAAAACTCATTTCCTGTAAGATCAAGCAGTTCTCTCTTTTGTAGTCTTCTCCAATTATCTATCTGTTGGTCTCTCTTTAGCACAAAAACTATATTCTGTAATAAAATCAAATATACGTAACGTTTTCTCCTCCCTTAAAGTAAGAGACTATGTTTTGCATCCATACATTATAAGTAGAATAATAACCATTTTATATATTTTTTTGTTAAACTTTTTTAAATAGGATGTAATGAAAGAATCCGTCTAATGCTTAGTAGCATGAGATGGAATATTAAAGGTAGAAAAGAGCGCGCATGCACGCACGCACGCACACACACACACACACACACACACACACACACACACACACACACACACACACATATATAATTAAATACAATATTATACGGAGGCGAGACATACGATTAACAGCAAAAGTAAAGACAGCATTTTTATCAACCGAAATGGTCTTTTACAGACGTTCATCAAGATATTAAATAATGGAGAGAATAAGGAATACAGATATTAGGCAACAATATTGAAAATAATGTAGGTTCTAAGTTAAAGTGATCCCACTAGGAGACTATGAGGTTGTGGCTCACACTTTTTCTAGACAATCGACACTTGATGTCAGTCAGGTTATCGGCCCTGCGTGACGGCCACCTTTACCCCCAAGAAAAAGCGTCTGGTACTAATTTCTGTTAGAAGGTGAGTCGACCCCAGGGCCATAGTGTCGCGAGAAGAAGATTCTATCATAGATCATACATTTTGACTCGATTATAAGCCGCGTTTATTTTTAAAATTCCGTACATGAAAATTAAAGGTGCGGCTTATTGCGGAGCCGATGAATTTCCACATGTGATAGAAACATGAAATGTAGCGACGTTGTTAATTTTTGTAATTTTGAAATGGAGCAACAATGCCGCGCGCTCGTGTTTGGAATTGGCACCAGTAGCATGGTATGTGACGCGACAATGTACCAGTCTTCTTATTACGGTAATCGTGCTCTGTTGTTTGATAGGAAAGTAGTACGTATCTACTACGGTAAATCTATTCTTCAGCAATGAGTGAAAACGTCTAAGGAAAAGCTTCAACAATCTTGGGGATTCGACGCAGTTATCATGCTGGTTTCAAACTTAGTTATTCGTTACGCTAGGAGTATGTTTAATAGAGAAGCCGGCAAAAAGTTTAGTTAGGATGAGCAGTGACATTGGATAATTAACTGTACCGGGTGATTTAACCACATTATAACTGAAGAAAAGTATGTTTAAATAGTGTAAACAGTTTTGTAACTGGATAATGTGACAGGTAAATTTATCTGCACTCAATTTTTCTTCTCTCTGTCTCTCTCTCTCTTTCTCTCTTTCTCTTTCTCTCTCTCTCTCTCTTTCTCTCTCTCTCTCACTCTCTCTCTCTCTTTCTCTCTTTCTCTCTCTCACACTCTCTCTCTCTCTCTCTCTCTCTCTCTCTCTCTCTCTCTCCTTTCCCCCTAAAATTAAGGGTGCGGTTTATATTAGGACCAATACGGTGTTATGCAAAAAGTTGTCAATATATGGGCAGATAGTGGAGTAATCAAGGATTTCCAAGGAGGTTCGGAACCAGCGGGCAGAAGATTTAAAAAACGACTTAGTGTTGCCTGGATTACTGGAGATGACGAGAAAGGGGCTGAGGAAATATGATTTGGAAATTAGAGAATTACTGGACGGAAAAAAAATCGTGTATAATTTTGAGGAATAATGAAGTACGATATAAACCTGGTAATCTAATGTATAAAAAATGAATGTTTATTTGTTTGTACTTTATGCGCGGCCATACCGTTGATTCGATTGTGATGGAGCTTTTTGAAAAATGTTCAGGAGTTTCCCAGGATGAACATAGGCTATAAGAGAGTTGTGATACTCAACTCCTAACCCTTAAAAATCGCCCTTTGTAGTGGAAAACGTGAAAAAAGTAGCTCTTTGGACGTTTAAATGGCTTACGCTGCCTAAACCGTAACAAATACACAAATTTAATGTAATTGAATATCCCAAAAAGCTCTGTAAAAATGTCCGCGACAGCATATGTTTATCTCTTATTGATAACTCACAATGACCATTTTTGTCTTTCATTGATGCCAGAAGATCGAGACAAGTACGTAGATTCCTGTGCAAGCATAGCAGCACACGAGGGGTATTCTTTTACAGATAACTCACAATAACGAATTTTGTCTTTTAGCTCATTTATGCCAAGAAGATTGAGATAAGTAGATTCCCGGGCAAACCCGGGTAATCAGCACGGGAAATCTTAAAATAATTACGATATACATTTATAATTATTTTTCATTCGAGTTATTCAACTAATCATAAGAAGTACGTTAATTTTTGTTTTTGAGCTCATTTATGCATAGAAGATCGGGATAAGTAGATCCCCGGGCAACGCCGAGTGATCAGCACGGGGTATCTAGAAAATGTAAATTTATAATCATTTTTCCATTCACTTATTCAACTAAACATAAATGCACAATAATTTTCATTTATCGGCGTAGCAGCGCACGCCGGGTGTCTAGTGATAAAACAGAAAAAATCTATAAATACCAAAATTCTGTGACTACTAAAGAAGCCCTTGACCTATACTAGCTACTTTAGTTACTTACCAGTAACTCTTGGCAACTCTCGTTCAAATCACGTAATTGGTGTACCTGATTTTGGAGTTTATATAAATACCGGTATATCTCATTTGCTATACCAATTCCCATCTAAGTTTCAGTAAAGTTTTACTGTAAACAATCTTGGATAAAGTATTACTTCGCCGACTCCATATATTGGGGGAACCGTGGTACTACTTTTAACCGCCATGTGACTGAATTATCAACAATAGAAACATTGTTCTTAGGCAACATCTATTTTGCGGGAAATAAGACTGAATACAAAATAAGATGGTCCCAATAATTAGTAACTTCCATTTCTTATTTATTTATGACAAAGTCATATATAGGGTCCACATAATCAGACTTTTAGCTATTTCCCGTGATGTAAGTGGATAGCTTTTATTTGCGATACAATTTCATTATGAGCAGAATTTATGTTCCATTCTGACTCACCTGTAACGTCAGATGTTATTTATATATTAACATTAGAAATAAGGGACATTCCAGGGCTCATGATCCATTTCAGTAGCTTATTGTGAAATCAGGTAGGGTTAAAATTAACATTTCCTCTATGAAAACAATCTAATAAACAAAAATTGTTTTTACAAAGCGTAATTTGTTTATACACCGTGTCCACAAATATAGTATCATATTTTAAACTACTACTACGTCGCTTTGGATAATCGTATCTAAATGAAATTGGTGATAATCAAAAGAGAAACTCAAAACTTTATGTGATGAAATAGACTGGATGGCAGCAATGATACGAAGCTGGATTTCTTGCAGGTTTTGAGGCAATGGGGGTACATAGACACGATCCTTTATGTAACCCCATAAAAAGAAGTCACAGATCGTCAAGTCAGGTGACCTCGGCGGCCACTTGTAGAAAACATTATCATCATCTCCGGCACGTCCAATCCATCTTCTTGGAAGCCGGCCATTCAGATGCTCCCAAACATGCAAATGCCAATGAGGAGGTGCTCCATCTTGCTGGAAAATATATTTATTGCCTTCGTCTTGTTCCAATTGTAGAAATAATCTATCAGTGACCATACCAAGATAATTTGTACCGTTGACAGTTGCCTCTAGAAAGAAACATGGGCCATAGACTGTTACGTTTCAATACGGCACAAAATACATACACCTTAGCGGATCTCTTTCAACTTCCACAATAGTGTTTGGATTCTTAATCCCCCAAATCCTAACATTATGCTTGTTCACTTTTCCACTAACGTGGAAAGTTGCCTCATCACTGAAAATTATTTTTTCTGACAGTTCTTCATTATCCTCCGTTAGTGCCATGAAATGCTCAGAGTAATCTAATTGCTTTCATGGTCATCAGATTTCAACTAATGCACTAATTGGAGTTTGTAGGGGTGGAAATTCAGTCGTGTACGTAGGATCTTAGATACGGTGGATTTAGGGATGTTTAACTGTTGACTAGCTCTATGGACAGACTTCTTGGGACTACGCACAAATGCCTCCCGCACGTGATCCACAATTCCTGCATCGACAGATGGTCTCCCTGAATGCCGTTTCCTTTGAATACATATGCAGCCACGATCCACAAAATCACGGTACTACATCAAAATTGACTTTTGTGTAGGAGCCTGATGTTAAAACCTTCGCCTAAAAGCACGCTGGACCAGCACCGGACTCTGCAAGGTGTGATATTCCAAAACACACCAACTACGTTCTTGGGGGTTCACCATAACTCCTTAAAACTTATTTCACAACTTGTTTAATAACAACACAATTTCAAAAGCACAGCAAACATTCACATTTAACCTGTCTACTAAATATCCAACAATGAACTCATATCGACCACAAAAACATGATTAAATTTAGTTTAGTTTCTGTATTGTTGTCCATTATTCTCTATTGCTGACATTGATAACGTGCACAAAACTTTTAGAGTTTCTCTTTTGATTGTCACCAATTTCATTTAGATACGATTACACTGAACAACAAAAAAGAAATTTTGTTCCCTCGCAGCGGGAAGTAAAACCATTGCCCTTTATGTATACTATGTACAATGTATATACAAAAATGTATCCAAAAGATAGTGTTAATATATATTATACGAAACAAATCACAGCATTTAAAATTAACTGAACTTTATTTGAAACAATATAAAACAATAAATACTTACTTGCGGCCATTTTATTACTGATTGGTGTCACAGCTTGCTGTAGCCGCGAGGTGGTTTACGGCCAAGTGTGCAATGACAACCGAAACTCTTCAAGCTCTATACATCGATTTCTGCGAACTGGATTATAATTTATTTTAATAACAAGTGAATCAAATTATTCCGAATAAATAAATAATATTTTAATTAAACATACTGGCGGCCGAATTTTAATAGGCAATTGGATAAAAATGTATTCAGTCATTCACAATTTTATGGGGGAAAAAAATAGATTTTGTTCATACACTCGATGAGCGTAGTAATCTTGCAGCCGGATCTAGGACTATTACGAAAATTATATCAAGTTTTGTAGAGATTTTTCTCTCATTTGGGTAGTTTGGATAGAAATTGTGCCAACAGACCGCAGCTCGGTGTAATTGGAGATAACGATACCGAGTGAGGCAACGTGACCGTTCTGTAATACGAATATTCAGATATGTTGACAATTCTCTTTTTCCATGATTTATAGCTATACAGGGTGTTGCAAAATGATGGAGGGTTTCAAAGTTATTTAATTTTCTTTGGTATATATAAGAACAAAAGTTACATGGGATTAAAGAGAAACTCTTCGAGATTTTACAACATACTTTATAAGTGTTCGATGTGAGCACCTTTTGTCACAAGACACACATCTAACCGACAGTCTAATTCCTCCTAAACATTGGTCAGCATATTTGGAATAATGGATTCAACAGCAGCAACAATTCTTCTTCTCAAGTCTGGAAGGTCGACGGGAAGTGGTGGTACGTACACATGATCATTCACATACCCCCACCGGAAGAAATCACAAGGTATGGGATTGGAAGACCGTGGAATGAATCATGTGATCCGGGCCGACGCGTCATTTGGTGTTCGTGGACGTCCTGGAATTTTCCTTATACAAATACATCTAGTTGTTTCTAACTGTTTATACCATCGACGGATAATTTTATCTGTCGGAGGATCGATTCCAAATTGCCGTCGGAAAGCTCGCTGCACTGCAACAATGAAACCAGACCTCGCAAATTACAGCACACAGAATGACTTTCGCACAGGAAACGCCATTTTCATAAATTTAACGCTCATGACGTAATAATGACAAGAAACAAATTACTGGATACAGGATATGAAACTTTCAGTTTTTCTTTCATTATAGTAAATAATCACGCATCCAATTTCGTTTGTAAAGCTATACGAACTATTTAAAACCCCGTCCATCATTTTTGGAACACCGTGTATTTGTAGGATCCATATTGTTTATATCGCTAATTTAAGTTATTTTTTATATCAAACTAGCTAATACACGGCGTGCGCTGTTACGCCTAAATAAATTAAATGTGTTTCTATGTTTAGTTGAATAAGTACACAGAAAAATATTCATAAATGTATATCGCAATTATATTTAGATACCCCGTACTGATTACCTGGCGTAGCCCGGGAATCTACTGATCTCGATCTTCTTGGCATAATTGAGCTGAAAGAGAAAATAGTTTTTTTGAGAGTTCTCCGCAAAAGAATACCCCCTGTGCGCTGCTACGCTTGCCCGAGAATCTAGTCATCCTGATCTTCTTGGCATCAATGAGCAGAAAGATAAAAACGGATGTTGTGAGTTATCTATAAAAGATAGACGTATACTGTCGCGAACTTACGGGTATATTTTTTGAGATATTCAATTCCGTATATAATAATTTGGTGCATATGTTATGCTTTAGGCACCGTAAGCCACTTAAGCGTCCAAAAAGTTCCGAAAAATACGTTTTTCTCTACAAAGAGTGATTTTTTAAGTGTGAAGGTTGAATATTACAACTCTCTTATAGCCTAAAACCTTCCCCGGGAAACGTCTGAACATTTTACAAAAAAAAACCATCACAAACGGATAGTGTAGTAATGCAGACACGCAAATTCGTATTATAATTTTTTTACAATTTTTCTCACATTTTTTCTTAGCAAAAACTATATATACCGGTTTTAAACTAAATTAAAAGCTACCGAATACCACGACTGACTGACCACATTCGTGGTACCAACATGTTTTTCTTTTGTTGCTATATTTAACGACATTGTTCATTACTAAATTCTACATCGTACATTTTTTATTTTACGGAATTAAGTACCTCGATCGCAGATGCTCGGTTTTGATCCCCGGTCGGGACAAGTTTTTCACATTTTTCTTACCAAGAAATATATATTGTACATACACCTCAGGTCGTTATTTACATTCTATAAGTGTAATTTCCCCGTTTTTTTGTATTTTTTAAACTTATGGTAGTATATAATATCCCTAACAATCGCCGAAGATAGTTTTGGATCTATATACTGCACACACGAGAAAAAAAAAAGCATGAAATGAAATATTTGAAGACCAGTTGGTTATGAATGTGTCCGCAATAACCTGATTTGTGCCTCGACGTGACGTGTAAATTATATTTGCAATCCTGGTTGATTATCGGAGGCTAGCAGATGGCAGGCTGTGACCCCGCGCTAATTCATCACGCCTGGCACATGCGCACTTGCCATTTAATCTTATAGGTCTCATTGATTACATTTTCCCATACAGAAAACAACCGATGAAAACCATACACATAAGGTATATTGGAGTAAATGCAGGCGGGCCCACCCCACTTCTATAGGATTAAACTGTTCTATGTGCCCAGGTTTTTAAGTAAAAATAAGCGCAAGGAAATATCAAATTAGAAATGAGGCAATAAGAAGGCAGATAATTTCAGGCAATAGCTGATTGGGCGAAAAAAAGGATTTTGTTAGGAATCAACATATCGCACTTTGGGAAGATGACCACAAGTGTAAAGAGTTCAGTTTCGAGTTACTCCCAATTAAAGTTTTAAAAAGGCATAGTAAATTAAATTTTTGATATGCACACAATTTTATCCGTCTCCATTTTCTTACACATGACTTGTGGCTATAAATAAATTAATTTATAACCATTTTTCTAACAGAAAGTATTCTTATCTCAATTTATAACTTTTAACACTTGTGGCCTCTTCTTCCCAAGGTGCGATTTATTCCGCGTGACGGCAGATGTAATTGTACGCATAGTAAGAGATAAGGACATCTGGAAAACCAAAAAAGAGATGGAGGGACTCTTAATTCTGGATGGAACAGGTCATAGACCTAATACAAAGAGAATAAGAAGAGTTTACTGTTGTAGACTCTGGGTGACGTCATTGATTTGTAAGCTGCAGGCTCGGGTTCGATCCCAAATTGGGACATGTTTTCTGGGTGAGGTTTATTCGTATCTCTAAGACAATTGTCGGGAAAAAAATTAAGTCCCATAACAACATTTGGTCATCAAAACCATCCTATAATTTTGGCCTTGCTCGCAAGGGAACTGTTAACCATTGCATGCCGAAACCTACTTTAAAATTTCTTCCAGAGAAGCGCTGTGATGTACCAAGGCCGCGTCCAAAAAGCTATCCGCCGTTTGTAACAGGAAGGCACTAAATCCAGCACCAAATCTCTTATTTAAACTATAACGAAGTAATACAACACCTGAATTAATAGATTGGATACCTGTCGTCCGAGCCTCGTCCCGCTTCACTTCACTCTGCTCTTACTCATGCAGTGAGACCATGTTCCGTATAGTGGGTTGACATTGCTGGATTATAGCATCCATTTCTGTGACTTGTAGTTAAAAATTACATTTTTTTGGCACGTCCTTGGTACAGAACAACGCTTCTCTGGGAGAAATTTAAGGGTAGGTTTCCGCATGCATTGGTAGACAGTTCTCTTGTCAGTGTAAAACATGTGTCTTTTCTTAAGTGTTCGTGATGTCTCTGAAATGGCCCAGCTTTTAGCTGATCCACCATTAGGGAAGGCCCTCAATGTCCTTGTATGATTCAAAGTTTAAACATTCACCTACAACAGGTCTTGTCACTTCCTAAAATGGAGCGGTTAAATTAAAAATAAGAATAGGAAGAAATCATCATATTTAACATACAAAATTAGTTCACTATTGACCTGTTTCGATTCAACCTAAACAGAGTCCAGGAGACCTTTCTGTAGATGTCCTGTTTCTCTGATAATCCCAGTGGAGGTCTCCTGACTGTTAGACTATAATGCGTCTGACTCAACTTGTGTCCCACAAGCGAGAAAAGTGACTGCGGGCAGTTAGTCATTAAATCGCGCCAGCCAGGTATATTTTCTCTCACATTATTATTCTGTACGTAACAGTTTCATACCTCGCCATGCTGTGCTCTTCGAAATACCAGTTTCTTGGCTAGATGCCTTAAATATTTTGTTGGCGTATGTTGAAATCGTTCTCCTATTTCTTCTAATTTATCCCCAATTAGCACATGTTTTGTTATCCTTCTCGTCTTATCGAGTACAAAGTTCTTAAAAGTCGTCGAACGGTCTTTCTATTTGGAGGATTTACACCTGGAAATGATGTTCTGATTAGTAAACGACTTCTATGCGTGACTCTGTTTTCACATAATTACCGCACTAGGGAAATTAAAAGAATTTTAAGAACAGAAATGGACGTTTTAAGAAGATAGCTGAAAAGTCTAGGATGGATAAAATACGAAATAAAGAAATAAGAAAAAAAATATGGGTGTATTATCGCCTCACTATGATGGTTGTCCCTTTATATAAAAGCGGGTGCCGCGTGACAATGCTTGACAATGATTAGATGCGGAATTATTATAATGGTGGTAGTCGGCATATTTGTATTATTATATATAATAACTGCGGGGAAACGAAGCGAGCCGCTGGACAACCATCATAGTGAGGCGATAATTCAAGAGGAGCCGGACATCATAGACATTATAGAAAATAAAAGATTACAGTGGTATGGGCTCGTCAAAAGAATGCCAGAATAAAGATTGCCTAAACTTATTATGGAATGGATCCTAATGGAAAGGAGGAAGGAAGGAAGGCCAAAGAAAACCTGGATAGAAGGTGTGCAAGCGACTATGATTATCAGAGGATTGGAGGAAGATCAATGGATGGTCAGAGAGGAATGGTGTCTGGTTTCCGGAAGACGGCGGCAGCTGTCATGATACCGGATGATGGTATCGTACATAAATACCTTATGCTGTACTGTGAGCACAGATCGAGGCATAATGATAACTATGAACTAAGGCCACTAACAGAACTTAACCAAGTGTTTGATTTTACTTTATAACACGAGAATACAGGGTGTAACGAAAAAAGTATGTAAAAAATTTGGAAAAAAAGAGAAAAAAACATTTCTTGCAGATAAAGGATAAAGAAATGTTACATGAACATAGGTCCAGAAATTGATTATTTCCTTGGTAGAGGTCTTTTTCTACAACTCGGCTTACACGGTGAGATGTGCCACACAACAGAAGAGTTGTTTATGTGTACAATAGTAAACATTCTGCAACTCCAGTTCAAGATGTAGAGACTCTCGTATTCTGGAAGGCTATCAGACAATACGAAAATATCAGCGCATTAGGGAGTCCATGAGACGACGGTTTGACGGATGCATTGGAGCTAACGGAGGCCATTTTTAACATTTTCAGTGATTTCCTGTTTCCTCATGGTTCTGTTATCGAGTGTTCTTGTATGGCGTTCAGCTGTAGAAAAAGTGTTCTAAAAAGGAAATAAAGCATTTCCGGACCTATGTCAATATAAGACTTTTTTATGTCCTACATGCAAAAAATGTTTTCCCAAATTTTTGGCATACCTTTTTGTTGGACCCTGTATAGTCTTCCAGTAGAACGTGAGTTTTTCTTTGCAAGCATGAAGCTCTACTGACTCACTCTTCCAGGCACCAGTTGCACTGCATGGGCAGTGCTAGTTGATGACTCACTGCCTGTAGTCAATTTTCCCGCTAGCAGCTACAAGTCGAGTGAAATGCGTTGTATTTATCTCCACTAGTTGTTCTTCTGTTAAAATCGAGAAGTGCAGGCCTATACCGTACCTCATTGTAGCATCAAATAAGTATCATCATCTTCTTCACTTCAAGATTTAGGCTATTCGCCTGTTCCGAATTCACAATGATTCCTTCTATCTCTTCCTAGGTCTTACTACATCACTTAATCCCTTTGGTTTATAATGATATTCTATCTTGGGAAATCTTGTTTCTTCCATTCTCTAAACATGCTCTTCCCAGCATTCCCATTATTGAATAATTTTTTAATTCACTTCTTATTTCTTCTTCCCTTATGTGGTCCAATTTTGTGCATCCTTTGGTCCTTCTTATAAAAGTAGTTTCTGCACTTTGTATTTTACTCGAACTCCTCTTATTTGTTATCCAGGACTCACTACCATATTAAAGTACCGGTACCGCCATTGTTTTGTAGAACTTCAATCTTGTATCCTTCCTTGTTTTATGTTTTTGCGTTCTATGAATGGTGTCATATATCATTTGAAATGTTGATAACACTGGTCAACATGATTTTTATCTCATGAGTACCAATAGTTGTACTTAATGCAGTTTTTATCGTGTTTTCAAATATGTATTCGGAATTTCTCCATCACTCACAGTTTTTTATTTCAATTTCAATTAATGGATTTAAATAATTAGTTTTTAATAAACTTTTTTTCGTCCATTTGTCCATTGTAAAATAAAACCAAATGAGCTAACTCACGAGATTTCAGCTACGGAAAAGAGATGTCAAGGCAAATGGAATCCTGATATGCTGGTCGATTATTATTGGACCATCAAGAGGGGCGCTCCACAGGCGAAATATAGCAGAAAATCGTCATTTCTTACTTTCTAGGTGAGTTCGAATGTTCGAATATTGTGTAGTTACGAATGTAGAAAATATTAAAGTGTTTGAAATTATAAATTCCTGTCTCTCGGAAACCTTGCGTGATGGAGAAAAACCGATATCATATTTGAAATCAGGAGAAAACATACTATCAGAATCACGTATTTTTCTTTCTGAGAAAACAGTTTCCTTTTTGTTGCTCAGTGTTATTTATAAGACAGGTACAGTATCTCTATTTGGCATAATGGGTGTGCTGTGAGGCCGATAGCAACTTTGAAGTACGGGAAGAATTCACCTGGCGGCAGGAATCATTCCTTATTGTTTTTGGCCTAACTGGTATTCAATGAAATCTTTCCGCTTAATATTTTTTTCATGAGTTGTATAGAAACATCCTTCCGTTTCCGCGTTGGAAAGATTCCGTTTTATGCAAAATAAATACACTTAAAATTACTATTATTTCGCCGGGACCAATAAATGTGTTCACATTGGACATATTTCTGCATTATTCACGTTCCGGATTAAACATGTTTTTCTGTACTAATATAATAATAATATTATTTTTTTATTATTGTCCACCATCTATGGAATATATTATTATGCTGGACTTGACATATATAAACTAAATACTTTGAACTAATTGAAGGGTGAAACTTTTTCCTCACTAATACGTAACAAATAGTAGTAGTAGGATTTTATTAGACTAAAAGTAAGATATTTACAATATTATTTACAAATATGGGTCGCACGGGCAGTAAGCCGTACGTGCTGTTGACAGTCCGTTACAATAAAGTAATAATTGGTAATAGAATGAAGAAAACAAAAAGAAAACAATATTACAATTACATAAAGAAAAACACAATAATATTACAATTACATAATAATACAATAACATGATACATTGAGTTATGTATAATTATTAAGAATTAATGGTATTGCATTTTGATAGCATGTATTTATTCATGAATGAGTGTTGTTCTTATTTTTCGCGTTTTGTCCAGAAATGTATACGTGAATAAACACATAAATATAGATAGATCATCGGTTGATTAATGTCTTTGAGATCGTCCGATTCCTAATAGCCAATTTTGTCGGTCCATCCAATCTCCTGGTTGTAGATGTTTCTCCTTCATGTATACATATATTCCCTGACTCCAGGAGGTTTTAGGTCTTCCTCTGCCTCGTCTTCCCTCAGGTTTCCATTCCAAAAACAGATTTTGGTAGCCGATCCTCTTCCATTCGCTGGACATGTCCGTACCATCTTATAAGAAGCTATATTATCTTTTATTACATAAATTTATAGCATTATTATTAAAACGCGGTACTGCACATACAATTACATTTATACCGGTAGAGAAATAGTGTTATAGAGTTTACAAAGGCAGGAATATTACTTATTATAGTGTAAAGTGGACGTAGACTACGTGGCAGGAATTAAATGTTACGGCACTTATAGGATGTATTTTGCGAAAATACGAATGAATAAAAGAAAATATTATTGAAAGATTCGTACCCTGGCTTTCATACATATTTATAGATATTTCATCTTCTTGTAAGTGGTTTAACGATCTACGCTACTCGAACGTCGGATACTAGTTTCCTAAATATAGGTTATCTTGTACTTGTATGAACGAGAGTTTAACTTTATTTGAAATGTCGCAATTTGAGTAATATTGTATTTATCGAACACTCGTAAATAACTAGAAACATGTCTCCTTCACCGTTTTTTAACCATTTAAGACGATTAAAACCAAATACAGCGTATTTAAAACATTAAACCGTGCGTTACCTCGTGAATCACAGCTTTAGCTTTTCGAGCATGCGCAGTGGGCCATAACAGGGACTCTGCTTTTGAAGCGGCTTATTCTTTTTGTTCCTAAGTGTACATAAACAAAATAAATAAAATCTTGTCATAGGTATCTAAAAGGGGACATTCTTAAAATATGATCTTTCCATTCTTTTTTATATCTTTGAATATCTTCGATTATATTGTCTTCTACTTTTCTCTTACATATATTCTTGTTATTCATAAGCCATAACTAGGGAAATGATTTTGAGGTGCTGCACCTTTTCAAAAATATATGTATTTGGGGGGATGAAATGAACACAATTTGATGTAACCTTTGGCACTTTTTGTGAGATTATTACATTTAGCTACCTTTTCCCTCCTTTTTTATGCTTCTGCACCTTTTCCTCCATTCTTCTGTGTTTTTAACAGATATGACAGAAGAATTGTTTTTTTCTCTTCTTGAATAACTTTTTAAAATCTCTCTTAAACAGACGTCAACAATAGTAAATATTAAAATGTAATTTATATAATTTATGTAATTTATACCCCAGAGACAATGGCCAATGTGCAGCTGTGAAGTCAACAATGGTAAATAATAAATATTAAAATAGGATTTATATAAACCACCAGTAATGTATATCCCAGCAACAATGGTCAATTTGCAAATGTGAAGTGAAATTTAAATTTCAAAGTGTTTCTGCAGCAGTTTAAAATAAGTTCGTTTTGTGCTGGCAATAATTTAACAGGTTTCTATCTATAGGCTCTGTTGTTGAATGTGTTTTACTTGTCTGAACCACAACGTATTTTTTATTAGTATTACAACCTGGTTTTCACAATAACATGGCAAAAGTTAAGAAGGATTAGTTGTACGCACTTTCAGAAGAATTCAAAACGCAATTTATCAAAACTGATGACATCATTCTTCGATGTTCCGCCTGCGAAGTAAATATTGCAATTGATGAAAAGCATCAAAGAAACAGAATAAATCAGCACATTCAGTGTAGCAAACATGTGAAGAACGTTGAACTTCGCAAGTCGAAACCTAAGCAAACTACCTTGATACGCGCTTTCGCTTCATGATCTGAAGAGCAGCGGCCATTGACTGAATTCAGTTCGGATCTTACCATGGCATTAATCCAGTCAGAAATTCCACTCCACAAGGTAAACAATCCTGCATTAAAATCATTCCTTGGGAAGTATATGCAAAGGTGAATACCGGATGAGAGTACTCTGAGAAAATATTGCATACAGCCAATTTATGAGAACTTCTTTGAAAATATAAGAGAAACTGTCGGTAAATATGAAGTGGGATTCATTTTAGATGAAACTACTGATGAGCCGCAAATATATATATTTTGAATGTGTTGGTGCTTCCATTATCTGGTGAGTGGGTGAAACCTATGCTTTTAAGATGTATTAAGTCGAGAAGACAAATGCCTGCACAGTAATGCACTCATTCAATGATTCTTGCATGAAGCTATGGCCAGGAGACATACAGTACGAGAACGTTAGACTTGTGGTGACTGATCAAGCACGCTACATGCTTTCGGCTTTCCAGCAACTGAGGGACATGTACCCCAACCTCAACCATGTGACATGTATTGCACATGGACTACACCGTGTTTGTGAAAGTACCAGGGAGAATTACAGCAAGGTAAATGACTTCATTACTCCTCTGAAGAAGAATCTTGTAAAGGCCTCCAGTTGTCAAGTTTTGTACCAAGAAATCTCTGGTCTCCAACTTCCACAATTCCCTGTGATAACAAGGTGGGGTACTTGAATAAGATGCGCAGTTTTCTTATGCGAAAACTTTTATAAAATCAAATGCTTCATATGTGCCCCAGATGCAACGGACGCAGCAGCCATCAAGCAGGCCCAACAGTTACTCAACATCCAAGACTTAGAGTTGGAATTTTATGCAGTACATGACTACAAGTATTTGCCTGGTGTGATTCAGAGTTTGGAAAAAAGGTATGGAGAAGAAAGAACAGTGGAAGAAATTGATGAGGGTTAGGGACAAACTTAATGGATTTGCTAAAGTCAAATTCGAATTAAATTTTAAGAATTATTCGAATGTGGAAACGTTTGCAACTTTAACTGAACTCCCTTTATGAGTGCTTACAAGATATGCTCCACTGGTGTCTGCAGATGTCGAGCGGAGTTTCTCTACATATAAGGATCTCCTGAGCTCAAAGCGCCAGCGACTTACTGTCAAAAACATAGAAATGTTGAGCCAGTAAATGGTTACGTCTGCCTCCTAAATATATTTACTTGTTGTATTTACTATAGTGTTGGATAAAGAACTATGAATCACCTCTTACGGACTCTATAAACAAGAAAAAATTGGTGCAAAATGGTATGCATATTCTAGAAACTGAGTTTATATAACTGGATTAAACCTTAATACAATTGTTTCAGCAGCAACTTTTTGTATGTATATTCAGAAACATTTCCCCCCCCCTTCTATGATCAAACTTTGTACCTTAATATCCCTTCGCTAATCATAAAAGTGGCCGTAAATTTTTTTTTCATGTGGTTCCAATCTTGATTTCTATCTAGATGTCAGAACCCACGTTTCGCAAGAGTACTTGATGGTTTTAACACTGTTATGTAGGCCTAATCTTTAATTTACCTCTCATACTTTTGCTAAAGAGTCTCTCAATGCATCCATTTAATTTGTTATGTCTATGTACATCTGAAATGGCGTAACAGACCAATGTTGAACCTTAGCCTCTCCTTTGTTACAAGTTATTAGACCAAGTTAATTTAGTTATGCTTTTGTAAGTTATTACTTACAGCATATCCCCTCCACAATGAAAGTAATATTACATGCGTTATTACACAAACTTATTTTTATAAAATAATTTGCACAATTTACTAATGTTTTAATTCATGTTCCATGACCAACTCTAATATTAATATCTATTTGTTCCACCTAACTTACCTAATATAACATTTAATATTTTACTGAATTGGCTTTCTTTCACTCTATAATCTGTCTAAAACTATCGAATTAATGCATGAGATTAATTCAAGTGTGCAATCCTGTACTAGTATTATTATATTGGATGTCCATTTACCATATTTATTAATCATGCTGATCGTAAATAACTGTTTTTTTATTTCTAGTTTTATACATTTAAATAGTAGATGATTTATCGTTTGTTCTGCATTTCCGCATGTACACAAGGGGCTGTCTTTTATTTTAAAACGGTAGTAATAACTATTTATTTACCCGTGCTCTATTAAGAAAGTGGTTTATTTTCCAGTTAAAGGTAAGTTTAATTTTAATCTTTCCTTCACACTAGGTAAAAACAATTTTGTCACCGCACCTTTTGTGGTGTTTTTCCATTCATTTTCCCACTTATTTACACTTATTGATTGAAATTCACTTAAAACTACAATGGCTGGTTTACGGTCGTAACACATTGGAACTTCTCTGTTCCCTGCTGCTTGTTTAGCCAGTCTGTCAGCTCTCTCGTTGCCACCATTCCCGTTGTGTGTCTTGGCCCATGTGTAGTGCATCTTCCAAATCTCCATTTCCGGGTTTTTAGTTCGGTCTCTAATATTCAATAAATTAATAAATAATTAATTACACAAGTCTGAATTTTAAAACTTTTTCTCAGATGATTTATTTAAAGTAGGTGTTTTTGAATCAATTTTTTATACTGATACCAGAAATTATTTCCATTTTTGTCTATCACGTCAGATTTTCGCACAAAATATGAATTTATGTTTTCACGTTTTACTTACTGCAACAAGCACAAATATCCAAAACTTCATTTCACACAAGATAATTTTTTGTTAAAAATGCATGATACAATACTGTAAATCCTAATAATTTCTTGACTACCTTGTAACAAAACAGAAAGTAAATGGTGTTCCATTAATTTTGAAACCTTCCCATCTTTGACTTCCTTTAAGTTCCTCCATTTTTAGTCTCCCTCATTAACATCCAACAATAGTTTCATTCTATATTCCCTGGTACCTCCTCTCCATCTCTTTAACATCCTGGTGAAAACGTTTACCTTGCTCTTCACTATAATGTCCCAGATTTTCGGGGAAGTAGTTTATATGGGAATACAGAAAGTGAACTTTCACACTCATGTTACAATTCAACTTTCTGAAAATTTCCAACATATTTTCCGCAATTACCTTATAATTAGGACATTTGTTAGTGCCTAGAATGTTTTCAGTAACAGATCAGAAAGCTATCCAGGCTTTTTTCCCTCTTTTATTCAAAATATTCATCCTTCAGCAGCTTATTTATTTGCGGACCAACAAAAATTCCAGCTTTCAATTTTTCTTCAGTGATGGACGGAAATTTCTTACAAAGGTACTTGAAGCAAGACCCATGCTTTGGTAGAGCCCTTACAAACTGCTTCATTAAGCCCAATTTAATGTGTTGTGGTGGAAGCAGGACTTTTTGAGGATCTACAAGTGGTTCATGTAGGACGTTTTTAGTTCCAGGCATACATTCCTTTGGCAAATTCAGATCACGAACTAGATCATTAAGGTCACTTTGAGAGAACCGTTGTGGAGTAAAGCCGTCTTCAGGCTGATATTATATATATATATATATATAATCATCATCATTATCGTCGTCAGTGATTGCATTAAGTTCACTTTCAGCATTATATTCTGTCAGGTTCACTAAAACAGCTGGAGGAAGAGGAACAGGCAGCTCTTCTCCAGATGGAACTAGCCTAATGGCTGAAGGGACGATTGGATAGACAATTTGGTTTTTATTATTTTAATTACACCCCTGAACAGTAAGCAAACAGGAGTAACAGTCATTAAGGTGGACTTTAGGCTCCTTCCACACCATAGGAATTGCAAATGGCGTGCACGTTTTCTTCCCTTTTGACCACAATCTTAACCTCTCAACGCAATAGCGGCAAACTTTCTTTGGCGCCGATGCCTTATCCTCGTCACCAAGTTTCACTTTAAAATAAAGCAGAGTAAGCTTGTTTCTCAAAGTCCGTAATATCAGTTATTTGCTTAAGCATTGTATAATTTCCACAAATATAGCAGAAAAGTTAGGATTGTTCACACATTTGCCTGTAGACATTGTCATACTTGCAGTCACGATAGAGAGATATAATGAGAACAGAATTCATAATGCAAATTTCTGATATGAACAATACTTCAAAGGTCACACAATTACAATAAGAGGCTTGAATTGACAAATTTTCCTCCAACAATACTCATTACCGTCTGGCACATATTATGCTCTCTCCATTAAATATATGAAAACAGATTAGGTCCATTGTGAAAAAAACTGTACGTGATAGAAGAAAACTAAGAACAGTTCTGGAATCAACATAAAAAAGTGAACTAATACAACAAATTAATTTTCAATCATCTGATATCATGCAGACTAGTGTTACTGATGCTATTAGGTTATGTTGGTTTTTATTGTTTTCTAGTGAATCTAGTTATTCTGCTATCTGTGTGAATTGCTGCTGTTTTTTTATGGATGGGAAGATGGTGAGCAGTTTCTAGATAATCTAGCGCTTTGAGGATTGGTAGCTCTTCTGTTTGATTGTTTGTGCAGTTATTTTGTAGTCAGTATTGTAGCTCGTGTTTAGTAGTTTGTTGATGTATATGTCGATTCCTGCTCCTACACCTGTGTCTTCTTTGCTATCATCGGCGTATATGACGCTTATTTAGCAAATGCGTCATGAATGGTATGCGATTAACATACCGACCGAATGAGACATCTACAGGCATCTAGGGTGTTAATGTGATGAAAAAATAAATAAATGAAATTAAACAAAGAAGAAGTGACTGTATAGCTTGCATTGTGACATGGCGCAGACAACATTAATTTTTGAGTGAATTTCGTTCATACTCGATGATTCCACGTGAATTCTGGGTTCCACGAATTCGGCACATACGATGATTCACCAGAAAATACCTAAATACTCGTAAACTTTTCTCCTCTCTTTATACTAAGACACCATGTTTGCATGCACACAGGGCCTAATACAACTGGATGAATCCTCTTTTTTTATTTTTTGTCTAACATGTTTTGAGAGAAGTTGGAAGTCAAGACTCTCTGTAATATATAATATCATATGTTTCATAATTGATACTATATTTAACTTATTTGTTTATATAACTGTTACCAGATAGTTAGATTCTTACACTTCAACATTTCTCTCTTGTTGTTAAGCATGCGTCCACATTTAATAATGCATTCCAATGTGAAACTATAAATCACTTTAATTGATATTTACTTCTAGCTCCAATGTTATTTAACAGAATGTACGTGTTTTCACCTAAGAGAAACTGTACGTCATTTGGTTTTACTTTACCGCTCAAGGTCATACAGTGATCGACAGACAAAGAGATACATTTACAACAATGCCAGCTTTCATTCAACTATGAAACGAGCTCTGGGCTAATTTGATTACTGTAATGACTTATAGAATGGAATATCTATCACACCGGCAACAGAGACAGAAATCAAATGGTGCCATTTGCCTTAGGAAATTGCTATTGAAAGAAACAACCTCCTCCAAATAGTTGTGAGGATGGGAAGTACGTGACATTGAACGGTAAAATAGCACCCAATGTCTTATACATTTAAACATTCCATAAATCCTCTCTCACATAACAGAATATATATCTAGCAGTAAGTTAATTTTACTGTGGTATGAATGGAGAATGAAAGAGGAGCATGGTAGCTTCTTGTAGGAAAACCAGAAGGTATACTACATTATAATGTAGTAAATATACAGTTGATAGACCAAAATGAGATAGGAGAATAACATTAACCATAATTTGAGGAAGTAGATTATTCAGAGAATGATTGGAAAACATTAGCTCAGGATACGGATGCGTGGAGAGTTTATGTGCAAGCGGCCATGAACCTACGGGTTCGATAGTGCCAGTTAGTTAGTTCCTGGCTATTACTCCTCAATAACCAGATCATTATGTGGTCAGATTTATTCTGGTTTATTTTCATGTTCTCTTGGATATATTCGTGAAGCCACAGGCGAACAGAAAAAAAAAACATATTTACCAAAAATGCCATAATAAATAAATATCCTCAACTCATGTCCAACTCAGGGTCAGGGATGAGATGAACCCTTATATGTAGAGGTCTGTGAATGACAACGCACCGTCACAGGGGTACATGAACGAAATGAAATGGATGAGATGAGTATCGAGAAATGGTGGAATGAAATTGTGGCAGGAGAAAACGGGAGAAAACCCGAGAAAAACCTGTCCAAGCTCTGTTTCGTCCACCACGAATTCCACATGGAGTGAACGAAACTCGAAACTTTTATCTCGGGACCTCAGCAGTGAGAGGGGAACGTCTAAGCGCTTGTACCACGGAATCGCCTATATTAAATATTACTTTCGTTAAATTAATTTACACCCTGTATTCTGTAAATCGTATTAATTTTAAAACTTTAATTGTATTCCCAAGTTTTACTGTTATGAAATTTTACGTAACACGCTATGAAAACTTGTGGTAGTGGACTTAGTAATTTATTATGTAACAAATACGTAAAGCGGGGCTTAAGCAGTCGATTCTGGATGTTTACAAACGAGGCGAAGCAAAATGCGTAATATCAGTTGACTCCATTAAGCGCTTTGAGTGTACTGCATATATTTTAAAAGCTTCCTAAATTAATATAATAGTTATTTAAATATTGCCTTTCGAAAATGGAGATTTCCTAGAAGTAACAAGTTCACTCTTATCTGTTTACTATAATGCATACGCTATTAGAAGGCTTATCGGGCGGAGCTATGCGTGGCTAGTGCATTTCGTCTAGTCTATCACAATCGAGCGGTGTTGTACAATTGGCGCTGTAACTACGACATATCGTCTGTCTCTTCCCCTCTTACATATCGATATCTGACAACGGCGCATGAAGAGTGGAGCAGGATTGGCTTACCGCATATGTCTTCTAATAGCGTGCCTGGTTTAGTGTTAATAGTTACGTACATTTGGTAGTAAATCAAGTTTCACAATTCGTTTATCAAACCAATGTTTTCGCAAAATGTGCGTAAATGAAGTAGCTGATAATTGTGTACAAAATATCACATTCCATAGTAATTCTGCCCGAGGGCAGATCTTTCACTGCAATCATAGCATTTTCATGCTAAGCTTTGCAGCTTTACTTGGGAATTATGGGTGTGGTAGTTTCCCGTTGCTTTCACACCGGTGAAGGATGATGATGATGATGGCCGGATGATTTAAGGGGACCGTTGGGCACTAATCTTCCTGACATTTGTCTTACAGATGAGGAAACACCCGAAAAATCCTCACCCAGGAGCCTGTCCCGACCGGGAATCTAACCCGGGTCCGCTGCGTGACAAGAATGCACGCTACCTCGAGGCCACAGCGGTGGACAATACCACTTTTGAACCAGTTAATTTAATTGAACGATTTAATTTAGTGAACGTTTCAGATACAATTGTGTTATAAATTCATATATTTAGTAATTTTTAAAATGGATTTTAATGTCACCTACTATTTACAAATATCACATATCGTGTTTTTTTTACGTATTTACACGTCGGTATTTAATTTTAATGCTATCTGAAGTGACTGCTGCCAACCGTATATCTTTCCTTTTTTTCTAGCGTATGTTTTTAGTTAAATTACATTTCAGGCAGTTAGTTTTAATTACGTCTTGTTCTTGAAAAAATTACCATTTATTAAAAGTTGAAAATTGCTCATGACAATGGCTAACATCGTTACAATAATGTAAATAATACTTTTGCGCGATAGTGCGTTTTGTCGTACTTACAGCAATGGCGGCCATAATTGAAAGTTCAACTTCCTACATTTCGGGGTTACCAACCTAAATAACTGTATGTAATATCATATTACAAACCAGTGTAGGTACAATGTATACTAGGTACAATGTATATACAAAAATATATCCAAAGGATAGTGTTAATATGCATTATAAGAAACAAATCACTGCATTTTAAATGAACTGAACTTTATTTCAAATAATATAAAGCAATAAATACGTACTTGCCGCCATTTTATCGCTGATTGGTGTCACGGCCTCCTGTAGTTTCAACTAATAAACATTGCCCACACCGTTAACCCTTAAATTGGCAAAACACAAATTTATTCTCCTTGTTATTTGAATGTGGCGGACCGCAGTGAAAACGGAATCTTGTATAACTGTTATTATTAGGTATATTATATAATTATACACATATTTAAGTTGTTTATTTTTGTTTGTTTTCTTCTGGTTTATTTAAAATATTAAATTAACTGAACCAACTGATGCATCCAAAAGGATACATCACGAATTTAAGGGTTAACGTTAGTAAGTTGTTTATAATGAACGCAAATATTTCCAACAAATATGCTATTATTTTACTATTAGTTATCATTTTCAAAACACCATCGCGCAAAAAGTAATGTACAACGCACGTTTATGAAGTGTTTTACTGCTCGGTTTTTAAACATTTTACTCACTTCTGTAAAAAAAACTTCCCAATCTCAGATAGTAATGTACAATTACTTTATAACTTCACTGAATTGAGTAATTTATTTTCTACACAATTAAAATAGCAATAGAGTTGCTGCCGTGAAAGTCTCACCTGTAGTGCAGCAGCATGGCTGTACATTAGGGTTATCGCATACCCTCTTAATTTATTTGTATAATGTTAAAACAATACTGTAAGTACAATTTGATTTTCGTAGGCCCACGGCAACCCTTGGAGACTTGCTTCGAAACATGTCAGTACTTGCAAACTTTGAAAAGAAAATTTGAACAATATATTTTTATTGTAAACTAGCTAATACCCGGCATGCGCTGCTGCGCCTAAATAAATGAAAATTAATGCGTTTTTATGTTTAGTTGGATAAGTTGAAGCAAATATAATTATAAATTTATATTCTTTAGATACCCCGTGCTGATTACCTGGTGTTGATTGGGAATCTACTTATCCCGATCTTCTTGACATAAATGAGCTGAAATACCAAAATTAATGTGTTTTATTTAATACACAAGTGGTCTTCTTGGTGATCAAATATTAAAATATATATACAGTCAATATGCCCATTTCACCAATTAATGTTTAAAAAGGTCAACAAGTTTATTATTTATTATCAATTTTGTCTTCAGTCAATATCTGGTCTTGAGAATGACAGCTTGGCTGTGGAAACTTGTTGACCTTTTTAAACATTAATTGGTGAAATGGGCATATTGACTGTATATATATTTTAATGTGTTTTATGCTTACTTAAATACATGGAGAAATGTATATCGTAATTATTTTTAGATACTTCGTGCTGTTTACCTAGCGTTGTCTGGGAATCTACTCATCCCGGTCTCCTTAGCATAAATGAGGTGAAATACTAAAATTAATGTACTTCATATGATTAATTTAATAACTGAAATGAAAAATAATTATAAATGTATATCGGAATTATTTTGAGATTCCCCGTGCTGATTACTCCATGTTGTCCGGGAATCTACTTATCTCGATCTTTTTGGCATAAATAAGCTAAAAGATAAATATCGTTATTGTGAGTTATCCGTAAAAGAATACCCCGCCATGTGCTGATGTGCTTGCACAGTAATCTACGCACTTATCTCGATCTTCTTGCAATCAATGAAAGACCAAAATGGTTATTGTGAGTTATCCGTAAGGGATACACATATGCTGTCACGGACTTTTTTGTAGAGCTTTTTGAGATATTCAATTCTGTGTACATTAATTTTGTGTATTTGTTATGGTTCAGGCTGCGAAAGCCATTTAAGCGTCCAAAGAGCTGTTTTTTTCACGTTTTCCACTACAAAGGGCGATTTTTAAGGGTATAGGTGTTGAGTATTACAACTCTATTATAGTCTATGTTCATCCTGGGAATCTCCTGAACATTTAGCAAAAAGCCCCATCACAATCGAATCAACGGTATGGCCGCGCATAAAGTACAAACAAACATTAATTTGTATATATTTACTAGCTAATACCCGGCGTGCGCGGCTATGCTTAAATAAATGAAAATTAGTGTGTTTTATGTTTAGTTAAATAAGTAAAGGGAAACAATTATAAATTTATAATTTTTAGATACCACGTGCTGATTACCCGGCGTTGCCCGGGAATCTACTTATCTTGATCTTCTTGACATAAATGAGCTGAAATACGAAAATTAATGTGTTTTAGTTAAATAAGCAAAAGGAAAAATGTATATCGTAATTATTTTTAGATACTCCGTGCTGTTTACCCAATCTTCCTGGCATAAATTACCTGAAATATAAAAATTAATGTACTTCTTATGATTAGTTGAATGAGTAAAATGAAAAATAATTATAAATGTATATCGCAATTATTTTAAGATTCCCCGTGCTGATTACCCAGTGTTGCCTGGGAATCTACTTATCTCGATCTTCTTGGCATAAATGAGCTAAAAGACAAAATTCGTTATTGTGAGTTATCCGTAAAAGAATACCCACCATGTGCTGCTATGCTTGCACAGGAATCTACGCACTTGTCTCGATCTTCTCGGCATCAATGAAAGACAAAAATGGTTATTGTGAGTTATCCGCAAAATATAAACACATGCTGTCGCGGACGTTTTTGAGATATTCAATTCTGTGTACTTTAATTCTGTGTATTTGTTATGGTTTAGGCAGTTTAAGCGTCCAAACAGCTAATTTTTTCACGTTTTCCACTATAAAGGGCGATTTTAAGGATGTAGGAGTTGAATATCTCAACTCTCACATAGCCTATGTTCATCCTGGGAAACTGCTGAACATTGTGCAGAAAACCCCATCACAATCGGATGAACGGTATGGCCGCGCATAAAGTACGAACGAACAAACATTCATTTTTATATATTACGTGTGTAAATAGTTATACTTTTGGGCATTTTAATGTTTTATTTGCTAAATAAACTTTTAGTTCTAGAATCCTTTTATACTAAGTCGGTACAAATTCTTATGTCTTGTTTGGCGTGATATCGGCACGGGGTGTCAGGATATGTCTTGTTTGGCGCGATATCGGCACGGGATCCAATCGCAACGATATTTGTTATTTGAATTATTAAGTTCAAACCGAAAAAAATAGAGGGTATGCATATTTGATTTTGCGAAACAAAAACTCCTTATATTCGGGACACCCTACTGTGCAATACTCTATTTATATACGCATTATAACAAATAAATATATTTTAATATTTAACATTTTTTATTTCGAAATTTTATTTTAGCTATAATCATTATAGGGTCTATATACAAATGAACGTCTGTGGGTCTGACCTTCATAGACTCAAAAACTTTTTTTTTCCTATGGCGCGACAGACCAAGAACACCCTTAACCTACCATTGGGCTGCTGGCCTCACATCCACACGTGTCAAGCACAGAGGTACATGATCACTTAGCCAGTGTAGGGGTGACATGATGTCAGCATATCGAGTCCCCCAGCCATTATTGCTGGTTTTCACAACCTGGAACCGTTACTTATTGTAGCTACCCAAATGCCTCACGATGCTGGGTGGGGCACCGGTCCCATACTGGCCGAAATACCATGAGAAAATTTCTTCCCCTATGGAGACTCGAACCAGCGGGTCAAGTCCCTTAACTCTTCGCCAAGGCTTCCTGCCTTAACCACTCGGCTACCGCGCGGGACGGACTCAAAAACTACTTGACCGATTTCAAAGGATTTTTACCATCATTTAAAGAATTTTCCTTTTGGGACAATTGACGTAAATATAAGACCGTACTTATTATAGTGTCGGAGCTAAAACAGAAGTGCATGGGTACACTACAAAAGTTAGTTTTTGGCCGCTTAAATGACTTACGCTGCCTAAACCATGACAAATACACCAAAATAATGTACACAGAATTGAATATTTCAAAACGTACAAAAAACGTCCGTGACAGCATAATGTCTATCTTTTACAGATAACTCACAATAACCATTTTTGTCTTTCAAAATTCGATTAAAGGTAAGGATTTAATCACAAAGACTTTTCCAACAACACAATGTTAATTGTTATTATAAGTAATTTCACGAGTGATTTCCAAATCATCGATAATGTATCTAGAGGATTTGGAAATCAAGAGTGGCATTTGTTAGGAGTATCTTAATATATAAAAATCAATGTTTGTTTGTTCGTAATTTATGCGCGGTCATACCGTTGATCCGATTGTGATGTGTTTTTTTGCAAAATGTTCAGGAGATTCTAGGGATGAACATAGACTATAAGAGAGTTGCGATACTCAACTCCTACACCCTTAAAACACCCTTTGTAATGAAAAATGTAAAGGAAGTCCTTTTCTTTACCCTTAAATGACTTACGCTGCTTAAACCATAACTAATACACAAAATTAGTGTACACAGAATTGAATATCTAAAAAAAAAAACTCTAAAAAATGTCCCTGACAGCATATGTTTATCTTTTACAGATAACACACAATAGCCATTTTTGTCTTTTATTGATTCCATGGAGATCGGGATAAGTAGATTCCCGGGCAAGCATGTGCTGCTATGCCATTCATCCGATTGTCATGGGGCTTTTTGCAAAATGTTCAGGATTTTCCCGGGAAGGTTATGGGTTATAAGAGAGTTTTAATGCTCAAGCCCTTCACCCTTAAAATCACCTACTGTAGTAAAAAACGTGAAGAAATGTCGCTTTTTGTTAGCTTAAATGGCTTACGCTGCCTAAACCATAAAAAATACATATAATTATTATACACAGAATTGAATATCGCAAAAAAATAAACTCTACGGAAAAGTTAGCGACAGCATATGTTTATCTTTTTAGGATAACTCACAATAACCATTTTTGTCTTTCATTGATGTAAAGAAGATCGGGATAAGTAGATTCCCGGGTAAGCATAGCAGTGCACGGCGGGTATTCTTTTATGGATGACTCAAAATGACGAATTTTGTCTTTCAGCTCATTTATGCCAAATACATCGAGATGCGTAGATTCCAGGACAACGCCGGGTAAGCAGCACGGGGTATCTTAAATAATAACGATATAAATTTATATTTATTTTTCCTTTTACTTATTCAACTAAATGAAAAATAAAAACTTTATCCTTTATTTAGGTGGCAGCGCACGTCGGGTATTAGCTAGTTTAACGAAGCTATTTACTCAAAAATAATTATTTAAGTATAGTTACCGGTATTTTAAAATATTACATATTTAATGTAAACGGCTATGTTTGTAAACAATTCAGAAATGTGAGATTATGTTCACTCACTGCAACTTGATCATATTACTTATTGCCCAATAGGATCGCAATATTGTAAGAATACATCCTAGTGGAGAAATAATGAAACACTTCAAAATGTATATTAGAATCAACATTGTAGGATATTCATTCTTTTAGTAAACAACGCAGTCAGTAAAATCAAGGAATTTGTTCATTATTTGCTATATTCAATGTATTTGTTGGAGAAAAATAATTCTCTGACCTCTTCAGTATATTAAAAACGAGGAGCATTCTTTATCACAAAAGCGGGAGCTGATAAATAGAAATCGATAAAGAGCGTGGTGAAACATGACTATCATTGGTTGTAAAACAAAATTCGTTGAAATGTGATTGGTCATTGACTCCCATTTGGGGCATGAGTTAAATAGTCCTAACTGTCGTAAGTAACAAGAGTGGCATTTGTTAGGACTATTTAACGAATACAATTATGTTGTTTACTCAAAAATCATTATATAATTACAGTTATTTTAAAATATTTATTTATTTAATGTAAATGGCAATGTTTGAAAACAAATAAGAAATGTGTGATTATGTTGCATTTGTTTATTCACTGCAGTTTGATCATATATTTATTGCCAAATAGGATCACAATATTGTAAGAATGTACCCTAGTGGAGAAAAATGAAACACATCAAACTGTATATTATAACCAACGTAATAAGTTATATTTTTTAGTAAACAGTTCAATAAAATCATTATTTAAGAACATACTTATTGAACACACAATTATCAAATGTGTAATTAGAAGGAATCTGTTCATTATTTGCTATCCTATATTCAATGTATTTGTTGGAGAGTCAGTCACTACAAAATAATGCTCTGACCTGTTCAATAAAAGGTGAAGCTTTCATTATCTCATAAGGAGGAGCTGGTAAAGATAATTCGATAAAGATCGAGGTGAAACACGACTGTCATTGATTGTGAAACAAAATTCATTGAAACGTGATTGGCCATTGACTCACGTTTGAGGCATGAATTAAATAGCCAAATTAAGTATATTAGTTTATATAGCCCATAACTAAGTAAGTCACTGGCATAATCTAACCTGTAAGTTCATGACCGCGCGGACATAAGCTCTCCATATATCCCTATCCTGAACCAATGTTTTCCAATCATCCCTGTATAATTTACTTCCCTCAAAATATATTAGTTTATATAGCCCATAACTAACTAACTAAGTCACTGGCACTATCGAACCTGTACGTTCATGGCTTCGCGGAGATAAGCTCTTCATATATCCCTATCCTGAACCAATGTTTTCCAATCATCCCTGTATAATTTACTTCCCTCAAATCATAGTTAATGTTATTCTCCCACCTCATTCTTGGTCTGCCAACTAGGCGTTTTCCCTCTGGTTTTCCTACAAGAAGCTTCCATGCACGTCTTTCATTCCCCATTCGTGCCACATGTCCTGCCAAATGCAGTCTACGAGACTTAACTGTTCTCATTATGTCTAGCTTCCTATATCCATCCATAGTAATTCCCCGAAGGCAGGTCCTTCACTGCAATCATAGCATTTGCATGCTATGATTGCAGCTTTACTAGGGAATTGTAGGCGTGGTAGCTTCCCGTTGCTTTCCACACCGGTGAAGGATGATGATGGCCATATGATTTCGGGGACCGTTAGGGCCTTAAAGTTTTCCTGACATTTGTCTTACGATGAGGAAAAACCCCGATAATAACCTCACTCAGAAAAACTGCCCCGACCGGGGATCGAAACCGGGCCCGCTGCGTGTCAAGGCAGCACGCTACCTCGAGACCACAGCTTCCTATAAAGGCCAAATAATTCACTGTTAAGCAGTCTTCTCCATTCTTCTGTCTCTTCATCTCTTTTTGGTCTCCATACTTACTTACTTACTCACTGGCACTATCGAACCCGTAGGTTCATGGCCGCGCGGACATAAGCTCTCCATACATCCCTATCCTGAGCTAATGCTTTCCAATCATTCCCTGTATAATCTACTTCCCTCAAATCATAGTTAATGTTGTTCTCCCACCTCATTCTTGGTCTACCAACTGGGCGGTTTCCTTCTGGCTTTCCTACAAGAAGTTTCCATGCACGTCTTTCATTCCCCATACGCGCAACATGTCCTGCCCATCGCAGTCTACGGGACTTAACTGTTCTTATTATATCTGGCTTCCTATAAAGACCATGTAGTTTATTGTTATGTAGTCTTCTCCATTCACCTGTCTGTTCATCTCTCTTTGGTCCAAAAATTTTCCAAAGAACTTTATTCTCAAATACTCGTAATCTCCTTTCCTCCCTTAAAGTAAGAGTCCATGTTTCGCACCCATATAATATAACTGGTAGAATAATAGTTTTATATATTTTCAGCTTAACGTTTTTCGAAAGGAGTTGGGACATCAAAAGTCTCTGCAATGCATAATAGCACGCATTTCCAGAATTGAGCCTATGTTTAATTTCTTTGTGCATCTCATTCCTATTTGTGATTATTGTTCCTAGGTATTTGAATTCAGCCAATTCCTCAAAATTTCCCTCATTTGTCATTAGCTGTCCATTTCCATTATATAATGTATTTCTACGTGTGACCATAACCTGTTTAAATTAATTTGTTCACGGGAACAATAATGCGGGTCCCGCTAGTATTAAAAAAAGTAGTTACATTATTTTATTGTCCACATGACTCACTCCCATTTGAACTATGGCAGCACATCTGTTAGCCAAAATAGGATTTCTCGCATTTTTTCAAGGGCCAAGATTACCTATTAATAATCCTGGATGGCTCTTCTTTCGGAAACTAGGGTTCATATTCTTCTTCTTCTTCTGCAAAAAGCATAGGTTTGGGTTTATTCCCGTCTGTTGACTATAACTAAAACTGATTTGTTGAACTGCGATGAGGTCGACCTAAGTCCCTGTTTCCTGCTGGTGTTTTGTTCTGGCTCCTACGAAAGTCCTATCTCCATTTATGTTGATGAAGCTGGACTTCCGCTGTCATTTCTTCATCACCCCATTGCATTGCCAGCATAGGGTTGATTGTCACGATAATTAAAGCGATAATGTCACGATAAATGTTAAAGCGTCCATATAAGTACTATTCATTATAAAGTAAGTCGTGATTTTTGTCGATTTAATAAAGTATTAATAAAGCATTTATATTAGTTTTATACGGATTTCAACCGAACATTTGAAAGTCTTATTCGGTAGGTCTCGGGTTCACACCCCGGTGACGATCAACCTGACTCAAATTTTTCATCAATCGTCATTGCAAACACTGGGTTTGAAATTCATTACTAGGCTTCCTGGGTGATGTTTTTTTCGGGGTTTTTGCTCATCCGTAAGAGAAATATCAAGAAACTTTAAGGCTCAAACTGTCCCCGAACATCATCTGGCCATCATTATCGTCATTAACATATTCTTTACGTTTAGGATTAAGGCCTGTTTTGACGCATCATTACCATCATCATCTCTATCATATATCATTGGGGCAGCGCAATTCCGCCTTCCAGGCGCCCCACCCTCACAAGTGGGTTATAATAAGGCTATGCCAGGACAGAATACTGGAATGTCGAAATGACAACGTGGTGGAATTTAATAAATGAAATGAAATAAATCTATTTATTCATGTTCAATATTTCTTAGTATCAAACAATAATACTGAGGTAGATGCAATATAACCTATTGGCAAACAGATGCAGTAAGAACGGTAAAGTCTCGTAGACTGCAATCGGAAGGGCATGTGGCACGAGTGGCCAATGAAAAAGGGACATGGTAACTTCTTATAGGAAACCAGTTGGAAATCTCCCAATAGTAAGGCTAAGAATGAGGTGGGAGAGGATAATAGTTTATACAGATAATTGTTGAAAACAAAATAGGGGTGTATTGAGAGCTTATGTCCTCGCAACCATGAACCTCCAGGTTAAAAGCGTTTATAAATAATAAAGTAAGATCATTTAATTTGAATTTTGTCCGAGAAACGATGAATATTGTGTTTGATTTACAGGGAAATAGGAGTCTTGGAAAGTGACAAGTGTGGGAAATGCAGACATATTTGTCTTTTATGTAAAGCCAGTAGTTCCAAAACAAAATATTATGCTAAAGGCAGAAGGTGCAGAAATTACAGATACATCTATTTAAAAACGTTTTTTCGGAGATTTTGAAGTAATGTAATATCTTCATTTCCACGTCACACTTAAATCACGTGATATTTTTCCCGTGTATTTTATAATTCATAAGTAATATTTGATACACGCAACATGGTCTAACAATAAAAAATAATTGACTAACAAATAATTGAGTTGATTTCAGTTGTTTATCTCCACTTTTTACTTAAGAGCATCTTGAAGTAAAAATTGGAGATAAACAATGCAAAAATTATTTACTAACGTTCAATATTTTTTTCCCCTTTTCGTTTTACCTTTTTTCCTTACTTTCTTTTATCCGCACGTAGACACAAGGATAGGACACACACACCCAGACCCAGGGTGGATATTTAAAATCCCCTACCCCGCTAGGAATCGAACCCGGGTCGCCGGAGTGCAGGGTAGGGACTCTACCGACTACGCCACGGCGACGGACAACCTATAATAAAGGCAAATAAAGATACGGTTGGTTACGTGAGTTATTTTGATGAATGATGAGCTTTTAAGACCCTTGTGGATTTTTTTAGCGCATTCTCCCAAGTTCGCTACATTTTTCAGTGGCTGCACACATGTTTAACTTCTTCTCCTTCTTCTTCTTCTTCTTATTATTATTATTATACTCGCCTAATTCTTGTATCTGAAATCAGTCCTTTGGTCCTTTAAGGCTACAAACTTCTCGGCGATATCTTCATGGAATGGGTGTGCATTTGTTAATTGCAATAGATGTTCTTTCTGAATTGTAATATTCCCCAGAGAAGAAAGTCTCTCTTCTGAAATTGCGTTCTTCATGTACGTTTTTATACGCTTCAGACAAGAAAAGTTTTTCTTCACAGATGGTGTTATAGAATGCATAACCATAGGAAATCCTTAGGCTGAAGTGACTAAACACAAATTAATAATAATACAAAAATAAATAATAAACAGTTGCCTGATAAGTTCGTTTCCTGGTTGTCAAGGCCACACACAACATAGGTTGGTTATCGCAATCCATAATTAACACTTAAATTGGCAAAACTCAATTTCTCGACAGTTAATTCAATTGTTACGGACCGCAATGAAAATAACTAATGCATAAACGTACTTGTAAAAATATTGTTATTGTTGCGTATTATTCTGTAATTTGGCACAGAGATCGGTCATTTCTGGCATATTTGTATTTCTATTATTTTATTCATCATCATCATCATAGTACATTCACGAATTTAGGCCATTTGTTGACCTGTTTCGGCCTGAAGAGAAACACCATCCAGAAGTCTTTTGAGAGGACGTCCTGGTCTTCTTCTTCCTGCAGGTTGATATCTTAACATATGTTTGGGTATCCTGTGATCTTCCATTCGATGAACATTTTGCATCCATCTTGACTTATAATCAGAAATATTGTTTTCTAAAGGTTCCATGTGTAATTCTTCTAAGATGTCTTCATTTCTTTTGTGATCTAGTAGTGTGTATCCTGCAGTCCTCCGAAGGTATCTCATTTCAGCAGATCTAAGTCTCCGTATATCCTTCTGTTTCGACGTCCTTACTTCGCTACCGTACAAAAGAGTTGGAAGAGCTAGTGTTTTATACACTTTTAGTCTTGAATGTTTTTGGACTAACTGTGGCTTGAAGATATAATTTATTAACCCTAAAATTCTTAAAAAATGTAGATAATTTTGCATTTACATACTTTTCTTCATATGATATATTGCATCCTAGATATGTAAAATCATTCACCTGCTCCAAAATTTTATTGTCAAGTACAATTTTACTTCTGACAAGATCTACACCTTGAAATGCCGTAATTTTTGTTTTCTCTGTAGATATCTTCAATCCATATACTTCTGTAATTTTGTTAAGTTCGTACAGAACTTTCTGCAGATTATCTTCTGAATTTGCTATTATTTGGTCATCTGTAAACAATAGAGTGTTTAATTTTGTATTTTCTGATATTCTTATTCCAAATTTATATTTCTTGTTCCAACAACATATTACTTCATTGATATAAATCGCAAAGAGTGTTGTGGATAGGGGGCAGCCTTGTCTCACACCACGATTTATAATTCCTTCTTCAGAAAATCTGTTATTTAATTTAATCTTTATGGTGTTGTCTTTGTAAATATTTTGTATGTTCTGCAGAAGTAAATTTGGTATATTTCTGTCTTCCAATATATTGAAGAGTTTTGATCTCTTGACTGTGTCGAATACTTTTTCAAAATCTCTGAAAGCAAAATGTGTTTATAAGTTGAATTCTTTTCTTTTTTCAAGCAATACCGGTAGTTTAACAGAAAATGCTGAATCAATACAAGATCGCCCTTTCCTAAATCTTCTATAATGTTGTTGTTATTATTATTATTATTATTATTATTATTATTATTTATCAATCGCTGCGATCTCGAGGTAGCGTGCTGCCTTATCACGCAGCGGGCCCGGGTTCGATTCCCGGTCGGGACAAGTTTCCTGAGTGAGGTTTTCATCGGGGTTTTTCCTCACCCGTAAGATGAATGTCAGGAAACTTCAAAGCCCAAACGGTCCCCGAAAACCATTTGGCCATCATTATCATGAATATCATATTCACCTAATTAGCTTAAGTTTAGTTTAAGGCCTCTCCTGGTGCATCATTACCATCATCATCAACTCTTATATCATCGGGGCAGCGTAATCCCGCCTTCCAGGCGCCCCAACCTGAGAAGTGGGTTACAAATATGCCATGCCAGGAGAGAACACCAGAAATGTCGAAATGATAACCTGGGGTATTTGGAAAAATAAAAATCAAATAAACAAAATAAATGGAGATATTGTGAAGGGTTAATTGAGATTAAAATATGTGACCTCGTGTGTTGTGAAGGTTGGTGCAAGAAGGAGACAAGAAGAGAGAGAAGAGCAAGTAACTTGGTTGGCCACGCGTATTCTTGGGGAATTAACACACATGTAGCGATGTTATTGCTTGAGAATACACGTAGCTGACAAGTTTGAACGTCGCATCGGCTGCCAGATTTCACGAGAAGACTCTGTTGGACATCCTACATCCAGATGATCAAACTGTAACTGAAGGGTTCATTCAAAAAAATGTTCAGATATTAAAAAATTAAAAAAAACTGTGTAGGTTCATTTGAGTTGAATGAACTAAAAATTGCTTTTGGACCTACTATTAGGAGCATCCGTGGCGCATGCGCTTAGACGCTCGCCTCTCACTGCTAGATCGAGTCTCGGTCACTCCATGTGGGTTTTGTCGTGGACGAAACGGAGGTTTTCCCCTGCCACAATTTCATTCCACCATTTCTCCATACTCACTTCATCCATTTCGTTTCACTTCATTCATCTGCCCCTGTGATAGTGGGTCAGGCGTGCTCGGCCCACCATTGTCATTCACAGACCTCTATATATAGGGGCTTCATCTCATCTCATCCCTCGACCCGACCCTGAGTTGGACACGAGTTGAGGAATTTATTTATAAACTTACTATTGGTTCATAACAGCTTTGCATCGCACATGAACAAAATTTGTTTTTCAAAATACGTAATAGTTAAAATATTTTTAAAAACTTTGGAATTGTGTATTTTTTACAAAAAGCTTAGTTAAATGCCAAAAAGTCCCGAAATATAATTATTTATGTCCAAGCTGACCAAAAATCTTTGAATTCCAGACACGTTAGTAAATTATATAAACCATCAGAATTGTCGTAAATAATGCCACGAGTGTCTTCCAAATCACCGATGACTCGTGAATTTATCTGGAGGATTTGGAAATCAGGAGTGGCATTTGTTAGGAGTATTTAAAGAATAAAATGAAGCAGTTCACTCAAAAATCATTATTTAAATATAGTTAGCGGTATTTTAAAATATTTACATATTTAATGTAAACGGCGATGTTTAAAAACAAGTCAGAAATGTGTGTTTGTTTAATTTGTTTATTCACTGCAACTTGATCATATTATTTATTGCCAAATTGAATCGGAATCAGCGATAACCCTCTGGATCGCAATATTGTAAGAATGCACGCTAGTGGAGAAAAAACGCATCAAACTGTGTTTTAATAACCAACATTATAGGTTATTAATTTTTTTTAGTAAGCAACTCAGTAAAATCATTATTTAAAAACTTTTTATCGAACACACATTTTATTTTCAAATGTTTAGTTCGAAGGAATGTGTTCATTATTTGCTTTATTCCATGCATTTGTTGGAGAGTCAGTCACTGCAAAATTATGCTCTGACCTGTTCAGAATATTAAAAACGAGGAGCTTTCTTTATCACAAAAGCAGAAGCTGGTAAAGAGCGAGGTGAATTACTACTGTCATTGGCTGTAAAACAAAATTCATTGAAATGTGATTTGTCATTAACTCCACTAGGAGTAGAATTGGAAGCGCAGAAAGAGAATCTGCCACTTCCAGAATGTTTTAGGGTCTTTATATATATGCCCTCTTCAGCCCAATTTTATATTGTTATATCGAAGAATTTAAATGAAGCTGTCGTTGAATTAATACACCCAAGCTCCAGATAGTGTATCACAGCCGAATGACAGTTCGAGATTACGATAAGGTCCAGGTGCTACTCTCGTCGTTCTGCGCTGCTGCTGATGATGATGCCATGCCAAAAGGAAAACCGCGGCCGCCGCGAACGAGGCCCGAGCCCCAAGGAGGCGGGGACGCCCCTTCCCCATGCCCCGGAGTCCCCCCTCCAACCACAAACGACCCTTCTCAGGTTAAGTTAGTTTGCAGAATTTTGAATTTTGAAAAATATTAAAATTTTTGTCATCATCATCCGGTATCATGGCAGCTGCCACCGTCTTCCGGAAACCAAACGCCATTCCTCTCTGTCCATCCATTGATCTTCCTCCATTCCTCTGATATTCATAGCTGCTTGTACCCCTTCTATCCAAGTTTTCTTTGGTCTTCCTCTCTTCCTCCTTTCCATTGGGATCCATTCTAACAATTTTTGGCAATCTTTGCTCTGGCATTCTTTTGACATGGCCATACCACGGTAATCTTTTCTTTTCTATATTGTCTATGATGTCCGGCTCCTCTTGTACACCCATAATTTTCTTTATTTCGTATTTTATCTATTCTAGATTTTCCAACTGATCTTCTTAAAACATCCATTTCTGCACTTAAAATTCTTTTCATTTCCCTGGTAGGAATTTAATAGATAATAATGTGAATTATAGTTCACTGGTGGGCACTAGGGAGCCACTCCGACGTTTGTCTTAGCGCCAAGGGAAACCACCGAAAACCTTAGCAGAGGTGGTTTGAATTTATGAAAATAATAATTTATTAAAATTATAAGTAGTCTATATTTTGAAAAATAATTTGGAAAATTTATAAGTTAAGTTAATGAAATTAATGTCGAAAGTATCAGTTTCTTCGGTTCTTAGGTGTATAGCCGGCGAAATCACCATTTGGAGAACTTCTGGTCTAACGGTTTACTAATCTATCAGCTTGATTTTCTTGGAATTTCTTTTTGCCTGGTATGTATTCGCTATATTCTACATCTACAACTTTGCTTTCGTAGTTTACTTTAAAGCTGAATGCCATAAATGGGTAGTTCATCATAAAATCTAATATTTGTCCTGCTAGGTGTGCGTAAGAGGTTTGAACTCTTCTCGCTTTAGTGTTCGCTATCGCAGCAGTCTGAGTGCAGACGTTGGCTTCTGTAATCGCTTGCGCAGCAGTCTGAGTGCTGGCGTGAGCGTAATATTTTTGTATCGGGGTTCGAACCCGCACAGGTCCTCGATTGGCGAGGCCTTTGTTTTCCGTGTCCTTCATTGACTCCCATTTGAGGCATGAGTTAAATATTCTAAACAAATCAATTTTTGGAATTGTCTGTTTTTTTTAATGAACCCTTCAGTTGTGTATCACAATATAGGCTTAAAATATAGATCAGCTCCTCTTGCAGGAGACTCTATCCTAGACACCGGAGGATCGCTAATTAGTACTAAGAATAGATAACATCACAGCCATAGGCAGCTTACTTTATGCAGTGGGAATGGATTTTCAATATCTAGCACAGTGTGTCCCAAATTGGTGCAGACCTTATACACTCTTTGAAACGTTATTTCTCAGCAACGAAATGAGACAGAAATACAATTTTTGTTCTGTATGATCCACAAGACACTGGAAAAGCATAGCAACACGTTCATCGATCTTCACGTCTTTATAAACAACAATGGCGGCGAGATTTACATTCGATCAATGTAAGTTGATGAATGAAGTGTTATTGGAACGTGGAGAATGTTGTTGAAGTGTAACGACGTTGGATGGTTGAATTTGGGACACCACCACCAACAAGGGTAACAATAACAAAAATCCGAGACAAGTTTGAAGACGATGGAACGGTGCAAGATGTGTTGAAAGGTCGGTGCGGAAGAAAGAGACGTTTGACTGATAACGAGAGCACTGTTGCATCGTCTTCAAACTTGTCTCGGATTCTTGTTATTGTTACCCTTGTTGTTGGTGGTGGTGACCCAAATTCAACCATCCAACGTTGTTGCACTTCAACAAAATTCTCCACTTTCCAATAACACTTCAGTATCCACTTCATGTTCATGATAATCTCGCCGCCATAGTTGTTTATACTTACTTGATACAGGTTTTCCACTTTACAGCAGTTTGCCCTCGATTCCTTCTTTCCAGAAATTCCTATCTTCCCATTGACCATCTTCCATACCCCTCTTTATCGTGGCATTATATATTCCCTCATACCATGCTCTTCTACTTCTCCCCCTCTTCCTTCTGCCTGGTACCATCGAACCCAACACCTGTTTAGGCCACTGGTCTTTCGACATCCGTTGTACATGTCCATACCACTGTAGAGCTCTCTTTATTATCCTATCGATAACAGTTTCTTGTGCATCCATTTCTTTGTCTGATATATGTATTTCGAATATGTTGTAGCCTGGATATTCTCATACTTCTCAGTAATCCATCCATTTCTGTCGCCAAGATTCCTTTCTGCATCATTTCATTTATTGTCCAGCTTTCTGATCCACATGTAAGTATACTTTCTATTATTGTCTTATAATCTCCTTTTTTTGTTTTTCTGGTCAAATGTCTATTCCATAGAAGGCCATTCAGGGATCTAATCGCGTTCCTTGCATAATTTACTCTATTAATAATATCTTTTTCACAAATACCAGATTTATCTATTATAGATCCAAGATATTTAAATTCTTCAACACATTTAATTATCATATTATGTATTTATAGGTCTTCTCAATTTCCACCGATTACCATATATTCTGTTTTAATATAATTTATCTTATATTAAAGTTAATGTTTTTTTAGTGCATAATGCTATTGTGTTATTACTTAATTGTAATATTATTGTGTTTTCTTTATGTAATTGTAATGTTAATGTTTTTAGTGTATAATGCTATTGTGTTATTATTTAATTGTAATATTATTATTGTGTTTTCTTTATGTAATTGTAATGTTATTGCTGTTTTTGTTGTTTATTTTTCTTTACACTAGTACCAATTATTACTTTATTGTAACGGACTGTCAACAGCACGTACGGCTTACTGCCCGTGCGACCCATATTTGTAAATAATATTGTAAATATCTTACTTTTTGTCTAATAAAGTCCTACTACTACTAATTTATCTTCAGTCCACCTACCTCAAATGCATCGACCAACTTTCTGATCATATATTCTATATCTTCTTTATCTTGTCCTATTATAATCTGGTCATCAGCGAATAATAAATTGTGCAGTAAATGGCCATTAATGTTGATTCCCATTCCACTACATAACTTGTTCCATTTCATTAATACATATTCTAAATATATCTTGAACAATGTTGGTGACATCCCGCATCCTTGTCTTAATCCTTTTGTTATATCGAATTCTGAGGATACTCTATTTCCAACCTTAATACTTACTTTACAATCATACATTCTTTTTATAAAATGTACAAGAGATTTAGGTATTCCAAACTTCTCTATTGCCACCCAGAGCTTGTTGATGGGTACAGAGTCATATGTCTTTTTCATATCTATAAATGCCATATGCACTTCTGTTCCTTTAGCCAACATCTTTTCTGTAATCTGCCTAATCACAAATATATTATCAAGGCACGATTTACCTGCTGTGAAACCTGTTTGTTCTTCTGATATTTTATTTTGTATTAGTTCCTCCAATCTAATTTTAATAATTGTACTTAACATTCTACGAATTGCTGCCATAACACTGATCCCTCTATAGTTTTCTGGATCTCTTTTATTCCCTTTATTTTTGTATATTGCACTAATATACGATAACTTCCACTCATCTGGAATAGGATTTCCTTCTATCACTTGGTTAAAAAGTCTAGTTAAAATTCTTATAATTCCTGAATCACCATATTTAATTAGTTCCATGGTTATTCCTCCTGGACCTGCCGCTTTTCCATTTTTTTGCTGTTCTCAATACGTTTCTTACCTCGTCTTCTGTTATAGGTTCTATTTGTCACCCTTTACACTATCCAGTGTAGCATAATCTTTAAATTCTCTCTTAGTTTCTGTTAAAAGCATTCAAAAATATTCCTGAAAAGTTTTAATTGGTACTAAATTAAAACTCTTTGTCATATTATCATTATATTGTTGTTTATAAAGACGTGAAAATCGATGAACCTGTTGCTATGCTTTTCCAGTGCCTTCTGGATCATACACAACAAAAATTGTATTTCAATCTCATTTCGTTTCTGAGAAATAACGTTTCAAAGAGTGTATACCCCAATTTGGGACACTCTATATAAATAAGCATATTAAGAAAAAAATTGAAACCTATTTTAAGATGGGATTTCATTTTATTCTGTTCTGTGGTTGTTAGAAGTTAATTATAAATTAGTTCTGAATACTTATATCTTACTGTGTTCTGTTTGTATCATCTCTCTTGAGTTTTACATTCTAAAATATTTTTTTCAGTCAAATACATGACAATGACTTGCTTTTTAGTTAGTAAGTTTTTTTTTCTAAGATTTGGTATTTAAACGATGTATGTCTGGATCCTCTACTATTCAATTATGTACTATTGCATGTCACCGAATCTTTAGAGGATGAAGGCCTACAACTCAATGGTATTAACAAGCTGTTAGTTTATGCTGATGATGTAGTATTATTTGGCGATAGCGAGGAGATATTAAGAGCCAGTACACACACTCTATTGCTGGCACTAAGAAATTCGGACTGGAAGTAAACATCAATAAAAATAAATATATGTTCACACATAGAAATACATCATATAATGGAAATGGACAGTTAATGATAAATGAGAGAAATTCTGAACAAGTGACTGAATTCAAATACCTAGGAACAAGGTACAGAAAGAAATTAAACATAGGCTCAATTCTGAAAATGCGTGCTATTATACATTACAGGGACTCTTGTCTTCCCTACTCCTCTCAAAAACTGAAAATATATGAAACTTCGTATTTAATTACTGTAGTTATCAATCAGAATTGTAATATGGAGTCAAACCTTGTAACTAAAAAAAAAAAAAAAAAAACTTATCATACAGGAATTGTGAGATCCAGCAGAGTAGAAATTATGAACCGATTTTGTTTGTTTGCGGGATACAAAATTATTTTATTAATTAAATCTTATATTACCATTTGCAAGAAAATGAACATGATGACCGCTAGAGCAATTTTTCACGAGTTTCAGGTAAACCTGCACTTCCAATCGTCGGATGTCACTAATGTTTTAAAAGGCATCTGCAAAGAATTGATAATTGTGTCCGCTACAGTGATTTTTGAATTTTTGCTTTAGATGAATCCCTCACTCCTGATGGCCCAATTTAAATGGTTAACAAACTGGATCATATTTTTTCAAATAATTACTCAGTATTGTATACTGAGTTTGGTTCCGAAATAAAATACGATCTCCATAGCGTTGACACGATTATATATATATGTAATATACAAAATTGAATGTTTGTTTGTTAGTCTGTTTGTTTGTTCGTACTTTATTCGCGGCCATACCGTTTATCCGATTGTGATGGGGATTTTTGCAAAATGTTCAGGAGATTCCCAGGATGGACATAGGCTATAAGAGAGTTGCGATACTCAACTCCTACCACCTTAAAATTCGCCCTTTGTAGTGGAAAACGTTAAAACAGTAGCTTTTTGGATGCTTAAGTGGCTTACGCTGCATAAACCATAATAAATACACAAAATTAATGTACACAGAATTTAATATCTCAAAAAGCTCTACAAAAAAGTCAGCGACAGCATATGTTTATCTCTTATGGATAACTCACAATAACCATTTTTGTCTTTCATTGATGCCAGGAAGATCGAGACAAGTACGTAGATTCCTGTCCAAGCATAGCAGCACATGGCGGGGTATTCTTTTACGGATAACTCACAATACGAATTTTGTCTTTTAGCTCATTTATGCCAAGAAGATCGAGATAAGTAGATTCCCGGGCAACACCGGGTAATCAGTACAGGGAATCTTAAAATAATTACGATATACATTTATAATTATTTTTCATTTTACTTATTCAACTAATCATAAGAAGTACATTAATTTTTGTCTTTCAGCTCATTTATGCCAACATGATTGAGATGATTAAGTTCCCGGACAACGCCGAGGAAACAGTACGGGGTATCTAAAAATAATTACGATATAAGTTTTACGTTTCATTATACTAAACATAAAACGCATTAATTTTCGTATTACAGAGCATTTATGTCAAGAAGATCGGGATAAGTAGAATCTCTACGAACGCCGGGTAATCAGCACGGGGTATCTAAAAATATATATTTATAATTATTTTTCCTTATACTTATTTAACTAAACATAAAAGCACTTTAATTTTCATTTATTTAAGCGTAGAAGCACACCAGGCATTAACTAGTGGGTATATATATGTTTGTGTTGGAATGCGTGGGTTGCTCAGTTGGTTAGAGCGCTAACGTACCGAGTTTAGACTCGGTTCAAATCCTGACTCAAGCATACATTTTTCTTTTCATATGATATTTGCCTTCATTGCCAAATGTCAAAAATATAGTTACAACATGTAAATATACAAGCGTTACTGCTATAAAGTAAATATTCTCTTTAAAAATGCATAACTGTTATGTTGGCCATTATATGTCAGTTGGAACACCTTCCCGCTACGTCTTGTTTGAATTGAGGATACTACATATATAAGTAGAATGTATGTTTGTGTTGGAATAATTGGTTAGCTCAGTTGGTTAGTGCGCTAAACGTACAGAATTTAGAGACTCTGGTTCAAATCCCGACTCAAGCATTCATTTTTCTTTTCATGTCATATATATATATATATATATATATATATATATATATGTTATAATTAAATGTTTAACATTGAGCAATGCAAGCTTAATATGGAATGATAAGAAAAATAAATGCCTAGACGGGATTCGAACCCGGATCTCTGAGTCTGTACCTCAGCGTGATATCGATTACACTACCAGGCGAATCCAATTCAAACACTTATTTTTCTTATATATGTATTATACTCACCATTATTACTAGATGTCGCGAGAACTCGGTCTTCACCGCCATGGCACACAGGGTGTGTCAAAAATGTGAGCTACCAACACTTTGAATGAGTATAAAACATTAAAAATGAACATGGGGACAAGTTTAAAGGCTTGAATTACAGAAGAAAAAGTAACACTGGCCAACATGATTTTTGTCTCATGAGTACCAATAGTTGTACTTAATGAAATTTTTTATCGTGTTTTCAAATACGTATTCGGAAATTTTCCATCACCCACAGTTTTTTTTATTTCAATTAGTGGGTTTAAATAATTCTTTTTTAATAAACCTAGATTTCTTCCCGGAAAATGTTGGCGCAGTGAGCGATGAGCACGGGGAACACTTTCGTCAGGAGATTTAAGCTATGGAAAAGAGATATCAAGACAAATAGAATCCTAATATGCTGGCCGATTATTGTTGGACCATCAAGAGGGATGCTCCACAGGCGAAATATAGCAGAAAATCGTCATTTCTTACTTTCTAGGCGATTCCGAATGTTCGAATATTGTGTAGTTATGAATGCAGAAAATATTAAAGTGTTTGAAATTATAAATGCCTGTTCTCTCGGAAACATTGCGTGATGGAGAAAAACCGATATCATATTTGAATTCAGGAGAAAAATACTATCAGAATCACATATTTTTCTTTCTGAGACAAAAAAAATGTTTCTTTTTTGTTGCTCAGTGTAATTAATTAACCTACCTAAGTAACCTAAGTGAATTAAACTGACATAATATGCCCCAGTTTGTCCTTTTGGACATTTCTGGTGTTCTCTCATGGCAATGGCGAAATTGTAACCTACTTCTGAGGTTGGGGCGCCTGGAAGGCGGGGTTACGTTGCCCCGATGATATGTTGGGTAATGATGATGATAGTGGTGCCCCAGGAGCGTCCCTATTCCTAAGCTTAATCTAAGATAATATGAATGACGATGATTGCGGGGACCGTTTGGGCCTTAAAGTTTCCTGACATTTGTCTTACAGGTGAGGAAAAACCCCGATAAAAACCTCATCCAGGAGACTGTCCCGACCGGGCCCGCTGCGTGACAAGGCAGCACACTACCTCGAGACCACAGCGGTGGACAATTGACCTCATCTTAGTAACCTTATTTATGCGACCAAATTAAATAACCTAATCTAACTGATCTTAACATAACCTAACCGAAATAAACCTAATCTAACCTAACGAAACGAAACGTAACCTAACCTGACCTGGCCGAAAAGGCCTACTGGCCAGTTTATGGCCAAAAGTGGGTCAAAGTAGTCCGAAGTGGTCGACAGTGGCCCGAAGTGCCCGAAAGTGTCCCGATGTGTTCCCAAGTGACCGAAAGTAGCTCAAAGTGGTCCCAAGTGGCCGAAAATGGCCAAAGTGGCCCAAGTCGTCCAAATTAGCCTATGTGGTTCCAAATGGCCCAAAGTGGCACAAAGTGCCCCAAAGTTTCCCCAAGTGGTCCAAAGTGCCCCAAAGTGGCCGAAAGAGGACTAAGTGACCGAGAGTGGCGTAAATTTGCCCAAAGTGGTCCAAAATGTCCCAAACTGGCCCAAATTGCCCATGAGACCATAAGTAGCCAAGTGGCAAAAAGTGGTCCATAAGGACAAAAATGGACCAAAATGGCTAACGTGGATCAAAGTGGCCCGACGCGGTCCAAATGGTCGAAAATGGACCAAGTAGCCCAAAGTGGTAGAATGTGGTTAAACATGGCCCAGATGGTCCATGTGGTCCAACGTGGCCCAAATGACCCAAAGTCGCCTAAAGTGGTCCGAAGTGGCCCATAGTGGCCCACTGAGGCTCAAGTGGATCAAAGTGGCCCAAGTGACCCGACCTGACCCGACCTGAGCGAACCAAATCTAACCTATCCCAACCTAACCTAACCCAACTTTACCTAAATTAAACTAAACAAATGTAACCGTGCCGAACATGGCCTAACCGGCCAGTTTATGGCCTAAAGTGACTAAATATGAATCAAAGTGGACATAAGTTGCGCAAATTGACTTAAAACTGGTCCATAGTGGCTCACGTGCCCATATGTGGCTCCAAGTGTCCCAAAGTTGCCCAAATGGTCCAAACTGGCCCAAGTGGCCCAACGTAGACCAAGTGGTCGAAAGTAGTCTAATTGGCCCAAAGTGGCCCAAGTGTACCAATGTGGCTTAAGTGGTCCTAACTGGCCAAAGTGTCCTAAAGTGGTTTAAAGTGATCCGAAGTGATCCAGAAGACCCAAAGTGGCCCAAATGACCCTTACCTCAACAAAACCGATCAAATCAACCCTACTAAACCATTTCTTAATCGGCAAAACCATCACTAATACAACCGAACCAGTCTAAAAAGATCGAACCACCCATAAATCGACCTAACCTAAGTATCCGAACCTAAGTAACTTAACTATCTTAAAGAATCATGTTCACAACTGTTAAAATTGTGGACCGTCATTGTTCAGACAAAGCTGATAATGCGAACCAATGGATTCGCAAACGTCACGAAACAGTTCATTTGAAATTTCGCAACTTTGTCTTTCAATTTCCAATTTCAATACATCAATTGTTCTTGGTTTTGTGTGATAAAGTGTGTTCGTGAGGTATCCCCATAAAAAATAATTAATTGACATGACGTCTGGAACGCGCATGATATTCAATGCTATCCCTTCATTCAAGCTATGTGTTCGGATAAGCTGCATCGAGGTGAACTCTTACATCGCAGTGGTGGTGGGAAGGTGCTCCAACTTGCAGAAAGTAAATCTCTTCGTCATCACCAAAACATCTCTTCAATGTGTGGACCAACGGACTCCTGCAGCAAGGTTAGGTGTCTGCCACTAATGACAGCTCCGTTAAAAAAATGGTCCTATGATGCCAAATGCTAATATCCCACACCACGCTCTTACCCTGGTAAGATTACAAGGTGTTTCAACTGAAGCAATTATGGCAATTAATTGATCCATTTAATTTAAAGGTGGCCTCAGACAATTCTGTGTGGAAACCCTGCATCTTCCGCACATTTGGCTCGGTACCATTCACAGAATTGAACTCTCCGGTCAAGATCATCTTCCTTGCGAGCATGGATTAGTGTTGGAATATAGAACAGTTTTGATGACTTGACTAGATAGTGAACTATTTAACAGTTGCTGAACTATAAATTATGAATCGTTCAAATATGAAATTCCACGAAATATATTCGGCAAGAAAAAAAAAATATTAGCTATATTATTGTATTAGTTAAACTAATAATTCGTGAACCATATAGTTCAATTATGAACTCAAAGGAAATAATAGTTCAATGAACACCCTTTTCTGAAATTACACCCCAAGAACATTACTAATAAAGAATAATTGAACTAGTTACTGAAAAATTGGTTCAGTTATGAACTGAAGACAGGTATAGATCATCAAAGTTAATCCTCAGAAACTACAACAAATAATACATTGTGCCAAAAAAAAAATCACATTTAAAGACCGAGTGGTTGAACTAGTTTGTGAACTGAATAAACATTTGAGAACTAAATATCGGATTAGTTTAAAAATAAAAACTGTATATAATTTCAAAATATATTTGGCAGAAAAAATTCAATTGGCCATATTTTAAACAATAAAATAAGCTTAAGATGCGATGTGTGTCTCACGTGCCGTTTGTCGTAGACATTTTTGTGGGAATCTAATGAGGGTTCTTTTTTTACAGGGCTGATGTTGTCCATGGTCATCCAGAACGCTTCTTGTTGACTTTGTGAACGGTTCCATCTACATCAAATTTATCTCTGATGCGAGCAATGGTTTAGTGCGTTGGTGGCGGTCTTTTGAACTCCTTCTGAACCGTCTATGTACAACCGTGACGTTTTCATCTTCCAATAACATTTAAGGACAAGCTTTTTCCCTTCAAAGCTAAGTAAGTTGATACCCTGCCATTCTGTTATGTTGATTACACCTGAAATCAAAACAAGTCAGCACGTTATTGGCAGTCAAAATGTTAGTTCATTTTTTGAGACACCTTCTATTGTGAAACATTGTAATAACAACGTTTAAATTCTGCGGGTAACAGCGAGAATAGTGGTATCGCATTGGTGGAAATAAATTCGTGAGTTGTTGACCCGCGAGGACACATACAGATGATCGATGTGTCTGTACTTCCATTGCGGAAAGTTCTGTACACATCTACCCCTCCTTTCCAGAGACTACGACTCCTGAAATTTCTATTTACAAGAATCTCGACAGGACGCGGATAAATTTCCTTCCCCGGCTTCTGTAAGCTGTTGCCAGGTTCGGGAGTCAGTCAGTTGTGTTGTAACAGCGATACAGTGAAATGAAAGAGAAAAATAACTGTGGCAAGTGAGAGCGTTAGAGACTGGAAATAAATGTGGGATAGATAAACTTTAAAGCAATATTATTAATTAAAACTTTTTATATATTAAATGATACTGTCAACATTTTATGACTTTCATATTTATTGTAATAAATATTCGTTACAGCTGTTTATTAAAACAAATATGAAAATCAAATAAAACTTTAACATTTATTTTTAATAGATAAATATCATGGATTTTCATCAAGTAAACACCAAAACAATTGATTTATAATTACAGAAATTTGTGAGTGAAACGTCACTAAAAGTTTATAGAATCTAATGAAGTTATTGTGAAATATTACTTTATCACTTGTGTTTATTAAGAGAAAACAACGTGAGAACGACACCCCGGTAGCGCCCCATCTTATATTCCTCGGAACGTTATTCACATATTGCTACAATAATTACTTACTTACTTACTTACTCACTGGCACTATCGAACCTGTAGGTTCATGGCCGCGCGGACATAAGCTCTCCATATATCCCTATCCTGAGCTTATCCTTTCCAATCATTCCCTGTATAATCTACTTCCCTCAAATCATAGTTAATGTTATTCTCCCACCTCATTCTTGGTCTACCAACTGGGCGTTTTCTCTCTGGCTTTCCTACAAGAAGCTTCCATGCAAGTCTTTCATTCTCCATACGTGCAACATGTCCTGCCCATCGCAGTCTACGAGACTTGACTGTTCTTATTATATCTGACTTCCTATAAAGACCATGTAGTTCATTGTTATGTAGTCTTCTCCATTCACCTGTCTGTTCATCTCTCTTTGGTCCAAAAATTTTCCTAAGTACTTTATTCTCAAATACCTGTAATCTCCTTTCCTCCCTTAAAGTAAGAGTCCATGTTTCGCACCCATATAATATAACTGGTAGAATAATAGTTTTATATGTTTTCAGTTTAACGTTTTTTGAAAGGAGTTGGGACATCAAGAGTCTCTGCAATGCATAATAGCACGCATTTCCAGAATTGAGCCTATGTTTAATTTCTTTGTGCATCTCATTCCTATTTGTGATTATTGTTCCTAGGTATTTGAATTCAGCCACTCAAAATTTCCCTCATTTGTCATTAGCTGTCCATTTCCATTATATAATGTATTTCTACGTGTGACCATATATTTAGTTTTATTGATATTTACTTACTTTGTGAGCTTAATTTTTATTTTCTAATTGGTAGGATGTCATTCGCAATTGAATCCTTTACTTTTTTCCACTATTCTATTCTATCCTAGGGCAGGTTCTTCACTGCAATCATAGAATTTTCATGCTGTGCTTTTCAGCTTTACTAGGGAATTATAGGTGTGGTAGCTTCCCGTTGCTTTACACACCGTGGGATGATGATCATGGCCAGATGATGTTCGGGGGACCATTTGGGCCTCAAAGCTTCCTGATATTTGTCTTACAGGTGAGGAAAAACCCCGAAAAACCTCACAAGGAAGCTTGTCCCGACCGAGAATAGAACTCGGGCCCGCTATCTGACAAGGCAGCACGCTGCCTCGAAGACCACAGCGGTGGACTTTTCCACTATAAGGAATGCAAATGTTTTAACAAATTAATTCTTCGAAATTCGGAATGAAACGTAGAAGAGACTTTGAACACTTTAACTTACCCTTAAACGTACCGTCCATTCCTTGATTGTAATGTAAGCAATTATTTGACTGTTGAATTGAATGAGATGTTTGTAGATCATTCTAAAGTCCAACCTGGATTCTCTTATACGACCATCCGTTACCCAGCAGTGATGCAACGTAGTGAAGGACAAATGTGTCAGTAACAAACTCATCACCAGCGGGAGATTACATTTACATACGTTACAATACTAGATACGCTTGTCAACTCGTGACAATAACATTAATTATAATTAAACCTATCACAGTTTATTATATGACACAACGGAACGTTTACCTCCAGTCATAGCAGCACTGTTGTTGCGTCCCAGGAACGTAGATACTATGTATAATCAGGAACAAGTAGCAAATGAAGCATTTACCCAGCTTAGTTAGGAAATTGCTGCACTCCTCGACGCCATAGAATGATATGAAGCGAGTGTACGCGGGATGACCGGCATTAGTTCGCAAACCATTCACAAACGAAGCAGGTCAATGTTCCGCTGTATCGGATAGTACTTAGAACAAAACTTTTGTCGATGGAAATGGATTTCTCGAGGAGAACATGTGGCAAGTCATTCACTCAGCCTCCTGAGTAACTCTATAAACAAATCCCAATTGGCAATAAAAATCAGATACAATTATAATATCATTGAACGAAGCAGTTACTGGACTTAGGTCATATTTATATTCAAATTGATCAGGGAAGCGAGTGGAACCTGATTATGTAAGAGCAAATGTCATATAAAATGATCCAAAGAAGTCAGTATCAATGTAATGAAATGACTAGTTATTAAGTAGGGTACTGACAACTCAGGTAATGTCACCCTTTCTTTTGTTAAGACGGAAGTGGCTGACACATGATAATAACTTAGTAATGACAAAATCCTTTGCTCGACAGATTGAGTAGAAATATCTTCTAAGCCTGCAGTTAACTGATTTATCGTGATAACCATAACCCATTAGCTAAATTTACAAGCGGGGATTTTACCCTGAGACAAACAACGCTAGCAAAAATTGTGGGAATATGGCAATTTTCTAGCGTCTGAAGCCTAGGAAAAAACCCAAGCCTAGCTAATGTTTATGACTCGACTGTACGTGAAGCCAGCACGGGAAAAAGGTCCAACCTCTGATGGCGTAAATCGCCAATGATAAATTTGTAACACCCCCATGATTAAAATAGGAGAGTGCATTAACCAATTATATATTTCGTTATATGTGCCTAAGCACTGATCTCAGGTCCTCGAGATCGATGTAGTGGGAGTAACTAGTTTACCTAATAGGCGAGAGAGGCTTCTCCTTGTCACTTCACTTCATACACAAACTTCTGTTATACATTTCTACAAGTTACAATTTAAATGTTAAATTCAGTTGCAGTTTATAACAGGATATATCACAATGTATAAGACAAGAATAAACTACATTTATAAGAACTTCTCTACACATGCCTACCGGTATTCCAACCTGAGCAACCCAAGTTCTCACACATGGAGAACTCCTTCCGTAATCCTAGCGCCACTAAATCCCATCTACACCTCTTTACCCCATTAATAATCCTTCCCCAAACAGCAAGATGTTCAAAATTGGAAAAATTAATAAATAAATAAAGTCATATCAGAAAAAATATATTAAATATTCAACAGTAGATTATATAATATATAACTCATATAAGCAACTACATTGGTATGGGCGTGTACGAAGAATGCAAGAAGAAATGTTACCTAGAAAACATTGGGGTGGTGTCCATCTGGAAGAAGAAAGAAAGATCTCGAAACCCATGGATGCAAGAAGTAAGAACTGGAATGAGAACAAGACGACTGGAGTACATTGAATGGATGGATAGGGACGAGTGGAGAAGGAAAATAAAACTTTGGTTACATAAATATGTGTAAACATTGAAAATCTGTATATAAATAAAAATCACAATCAATCTATATTGTTTGTAACACTAAAAATTAAAGAAATATTGTTTTGTCTGTCAGACTGGATTTTAAACATAGTATATTACATTTACCGCTTTGGAGTAGAGGTAACATCGTTGCTACAGATGCAACGGGCCCGTTTTCAGTCCACGGTCGGGACAAATTTAAAATCTTTTTCTAGGAGGTCATGTCCCCGTAAGGCCCGTGGGTCATGTACAATGCGTCTCACTAGACGTCTGGCGATTAACGGAAAGAGTGACTGCGGGCAGTGAGCCATCAACTCGCGCTGCCCACACAGTGCAACTGGCGCCGGTCGGAGTGAGTTTGTCAGAGCTGCATGCTTGTAAGATGAAACACGCGTTCTACTTCAATACTGTATTCTCATGTTATAACATGTTATAAGGTAAAATTAAGCCCTTACTTAGTTAAGTTCTAGAATGGTCTTAGTTGATAGTTATCACTGTGGCTCGATCTGTGTTTACAATGCAGCATATGGTCTTTATGTACGATAATTTTGTGAAAACAGAGTCTTGCAGAGAAGTCGTTAGATGATTCAGAACACAATTTCCATGTGTAAATCATCCAAATAGAGAGGTTAGACTACTTGTAACTAATTTAGAAAAACGGGTTCTGTGCTCGATAAGAAGCCTAATGTAACAAAACGTTTGCTGACTGAGAATGAATTAGACGAAATACGAAAAATATTAGAATATACGTCAACAAAATGTCTAAGGCGAATTGACCAAGAAACGGGCATTTCTAAGAGCACAGCATGGTGATATACGAAACTGAAAGAAGTGCGGTGCAGTTGATATACACCAGTTGATGACTCGCTGTCGGCAGTCATTTTTCCCCGTTAGCGTGCCACAGGTTGTGTGAGACGCATTGTACGAGCTCCTGTAAAGGGAGAAATAAAGAAAGAGAGAAAAACACAATTACAATAATCAACATTTGTCAGTGTTTTGAATTAGTGAGTATAAAATGGCCGCTATTCAATATTTGATCATGACTGATGTAGATACATATTCACCATTTCCGAGGAAAAAGTTGCACAAACTATACATATAAAACGCTGCTATAAAATTCATAAAGAATCAACTTGGAGAAACTGCTCTTCTGGTTCCCTGGGGGAATACAAATACAGACTCTCTTCTTAACGATCGTTACATTTTTCTTCTTACACCCGTGATTTCTCGCCACCAGTTTTTGTAAAAGAAAATGTTAATTAATACCAAGTTTTAACAGATGACGAAAAGACGGCGCTGTTTAATATTAGTTAGCTTAAGATACCGCGTTAAAATATCACCGCTGTCATAACTGAGTGGATTGCACAATAGTATATTACGATGCGAGGTTGGGAAGTGGTTTTTACAGAATCGAGGAAAATGTTTAAAAACCTCGCTATCGCTCGGTATTTAATTTCCGGTATTCTGTAAAACACTTCACAAACATGCGTTGTACATAATTTTTTGCGCGATGGCGTTTTCAAAATAATAAATAATAATAAAATAATATCTTTATTGGAAATATTTGCGTTCATTATAGACAATTGACTAACGTTAAGAGTGTGGGCAATGTTTATTAGTTGAAACAACAGGAGGCCGTGGGACCAATTTAGTGATAACATGGCTGCAAATATCCTATTTATTGTTTTATATTGTTTCAAATAAAGTTCAGTTCATTCAAAATGCAGTTTTTTTGTTTCGTATAATGTGTATTAACACTACCTTTTGAATATGTTTTATATCTAGGCCTACGTTGTATGTACATAGTATAGAATGGAGTCGGCCGCCGTGAACTAGTGTTTATGCTCCTTGCCTCTGGTCCCGAGGGTCGCGGGTTCAACCCCGGCCGGGGTCGATGGATTTTTTAGGATGGAAAAATCCAAGGAGCAAGTCCTCCGGGAGGGACTTTAAGCCGTGAATCCCGAGTCTGAAGATTTTCAGGCTCGTAAAAAATCCTTAAGCCCGAATGAAACAAAATTTACCAAATTTTCCCGTCCTACTACTACCTTGGTTTCCTAGATGTCAGTATGAGGCGGAACTCTGACCACGGACCACTCAAATGACATCTATACGAGAACAAGTGTAACTAAATTATTATGGTTCAAACTCTTCCCTGTAGGGGGAGAGCGCCTAAATCTCTGTAAAGGGAAAACATGGGCTTACAGTACAATATAGAATAGAATAGATGTATTTAGCCAGGCGGAGTTAAGGCCATGTGGCCTTCTCTTCCACTCACCAAGACAAGTATACATAGAGGGCAGTGGTTTTACTTCCCACACGCGTGTTTACAGACACTTTTATTATAGTATAGTTATTTAGGTTGGTAACCTGAAATGTAGGAAGTTGAACTTTCAATCATGGTCGCCATTGCTGTAAGTACGACAAAACACACTATCGCGCAAAATAGTATATTACAATACGAGGCTGGGAAGTGGTTTCTACAATCCGAGCGATAGCGAGGTTTCTAATTTCCGAGATTCTGTAAAACATTTCACAACCGTGCGTTGTACATTATTTTTTACCCTATGGTGTTTTCAAAATAATAAATAATAACATCTTTGTTGGAAATATTTGCGTTCATTATGAACAATTGACTGACGTTAGCAGTCTGTACAATGTATATATGCTAAATGCCGAAAATAATTGTTGAGGTTACAGCAGGCCTCGATATCAATCTCGCATAAAATGGCTGCAATTACGAATGATTTTTAATCAAAACAACGAAATTGAAGAAGCGTGGGAAGTTGGGTGTGCTTCTTTATTATCAGAGAAATCTAAATTAAGATATGAAAAAACATACATTTCATTCAGAATGTGGCTGGAGGAGAAGAATTGTAGTGTGAGTGAAAAACGTATGGTTGCTTATTTCCTGCTTAGGAGTGAAACAATAAAGTCTCCAACGAGTTTGTGGTCAGAATATTCAATGCTGATGACGATGATAAATTTAAAAGAAGGTATCAATATTTCAGATTTTGTTACACTAGTTAGCTTCCTCAAAAGGAAGAATATTGGACATAAAGCTAAAAATTCTAAACGTTTTCAGTAGAATTTTGTTAAGCCAATTTTTAATATTGTTGCAAATAAAGTTCAGTTCATTTAAAATGCAGTGATTTCTTTCATGTAATGTATATTAACACTACCTTTTGGATATATTTTTGTATATACATAAAGGGCAGTGGTTTTACTTCCCGCACGTGGGTTGTAATAAGTAATATTACAGTTTAGTTATTTAGGTTGGCAACCCCCGAAATGTAGGAAGTTGAACTTTCAATCATGGTCGCCATTGCTGGTAAGTTCGACAAAACACACTATCGCGGAAAACAAAGTTTAAACCAGGACCCCGGTTTTCCAATTTCTGTTGTTTCCATAACAACTATAAAAACAACTGAAAATCCACAGAAATTATTGTTATGATACCATTGTCGTAATTCAGACATTTGATTTTGCAATTAACAGTCGTAGATTTTCAATTTTTATGGTTGTTATGAAAACGTTAAAAAATTGGACAACCGGGGCCGTGTTCAGACTTCGGTTATGCAATTCACTCACTAACTCACTGAATCTATCGGACCCGGAGCTTCATGCCAACTCCGACATAAGCTCTCCATAACTAACTCACTGGCACTATCGAACCCGTAGGTTCATGGCCGCGGACATAAGCTCTCCATATATCCCTATCCTGAGCCAATGTTTTCCAATCATCCCCTGTACAATCTACATCCCTCAAATCATAGTTAATGTTATTCTACCACCTCATTCTTGGTCTACCAACTGGGTGTTTTCCCTCTGGTTTTCCTACAAGAAGTTACCATGCACGTCTTTCATTCCCCATTCGTGTCACATGTCCTGCCAATCGCAGTCTACGAGACTTAACTATTCTCATTATATCTGGCTTCCTATAAAGACCATGTAATTCACTGTTATGCAGCCTTTTCCATTCACCTGTCTGTTCATCTCTCTTTGTTCCCAAGATGTTCCTAAGATCTTTGTTCTCAAATTTCCTTTACTGCCTTAAGGTAAGAGTCCATGTTTCGCATCCATATCATATAACTGGTAGATTAATAGTTTTATATATTTTCAGTTTAACGTTTTTTTGAAAGGAGTTGGGAAGTCAAGAGTCTCTGTAATGCATAATAGCACACATTCCCAGAATTGAACCTATGTTTAATTTCCTTGTGCATCTTATTCCTGTTTCTGATTATTGTTCTCAGGTATTTGAATTCAGCCGCTTCCTCAAAATTTCCCTCATATGTTATTAGCTGTCCATTTACATTATATAACGTATTTTTGGGTATCCACTACTGTGGTCTCGAGGTAGCGTGCTGCCTTGTCACGCAGCGGGCCCGTGTTTGATCCCTGGTCGGGACAGTTTTTCTGGGTGAGGTTTTTACCGGGGCTTTTCTCACCTGTAGGACAAATGTCAGGAAAACGTTAAGCCCCAAACGGTCCACGAAATCATATGGCCATCATTTTTAAGGATTGCTAGTTTTGGGAGAGAGTAAACAACACAATTCTTTCTTGACAAACCGTCTGACTTTATTAGCGGGAATGAACTCCCTAACACTCGTAATAAAATCTTCTGCCACCAGAGGGCAGACTCGTTCAACATACATCAATTTACTATTTAAACAGTGGTCGCCAGATGACTCCCGTTCCTCCACATCCTCCCCACCCTGGTTAGTCCCGATCTCGAGAGGAATCACCAGTTGGATAGGTCAGGCGATAGTCTTTAGCATGGCAGTTCTTGCTATGCCGTCCCTGCCAGACAGCAGTTCCTCTACTCGTGCTAGCTTCCACATGTGGTGTGGGATATGGTCTTCCTGCAACAGCACGACGTCTCCAATTTTCAGCTCGGCCGATCGTCTGCGTGGGTGTTGTACTGTGTGGAACGTCCTCAGCTTCATAATGTAGTCATTTGTCCAGTGCCTCCAGAAGACGTCTGTAGTTTTCTGATTTTATCTGTAGAGTTTCGCCAGATTGCAGGCTCCTGTTGGTTGGCCGGACAGTTTCGTCGTAGTCGTCAGTTTCTCCCCATTGAGAAAATGTGCTGGTGTTAGGATTTATTGGTCATCTGCAGTGGTTAGGGGTCTGGAGTTGAGCGGCTTCAATACTAATTAGCAGAGTATTAGTCTGCTCTTCGTCTGTGTGAAGTTTCCCTAGCGTTTTCCTGAGATAGCGTTTTACCGACCCAACCATTCGCTCCCACCAGCCTCCCCACCAAGCCGCCCGTAGGGGGATGAATTTCCACGTGACATTATGATGGGCAAGGTATTGATGAGTACGTGTGTCCGTGAACATGGTGGTCAGACCTTGTAGTTCTTTGTTGGCTGCATGGAAGTATGTAGCGTTATCAGAGTAGATGGTATTGGGTAGGCCTTTTCAACCAACAAATCATTCGAGTGCCAGTAGGAATCGATCTGTTGAGAGATCGGTCACCAGTTCCAGGTGGAGTGCACGGGTGGTGGCGCAGGTGAAAAGAACAATATACGCTTTCCTACTGGTTTTGCAGTCGCGAAGTCAATCCCTGTGATTGCAAAGGGTCTCTTGCGTGTGACTCGGTCCTCTGGAAGTGGTGCTTCAACTGCATCTGCGTGTTTGTTGTGAATTATTTTGCAGGGCAGGCAATCATGGAGAACCTTCTTTAGAGTTTGTCGACGGCGTCGCAAAACCCAAAATTCCTCCCGAAGCTCCCTCCGGACAATACGCACTCCTAGACGGTGTAGCTTGAGATGAGTCTGTGCTATTAGAAGGCGGGTGAAATGGTGTGAACCGTCCATCAGAAGTGGGTGTTTCTCTTCGGTAGTCAAATTGACAAATTGCAGTCTTCCGCTTATGCGAATCAATCCGTCTTCCAGAAACGGGCTGAAACATGAGATCTTGGATGTTCGTGGCAAATGTGCTCCTTTGTGAAGGTAGTCCCATTCTTTCGGAAGGCATATCAATTGGACAGCGTGTATCCAATATATACGTGCCTCTTCTAATTCTGAGGCCGTCAGATTTGCCGGCGGTTGACAAATTCTCAGTAGCAGGTGATGTGTGAAACCTTCTAATATGAGATGAATTACGAAGCTTGAAAGAGTGGCTCAAATAAGGTGGCGATTAAAATTTCTGTCGCTGGCTTTCTTGCTTTTGGAAGAACCAGATTTAAGAATCCGGTATCATTCGGCCAACATGCTGGAACATTTTTAAGCCAGGCAGGACCCTCCCACCATTGTTTGAATGAAACAAGTTCATCTGCGGGAGGTCCTCGTGAAAGGTACTCAGCTGGGTTACTAACTCATGGGGAGTGTTGCCATTGACTCGGCGTCGTATAGCTCAGGATCTCCGTCACCCTGTTGCTTACGAAGGGCTTCCATTTATTCGGGTCTCCACGAATCCATCCGAGCGTCACCATAGATTTACTCCATAACGTAGCTTCTGTAATTGGATACTCCGTTGATCGGCATTAATACTGCAGTATTCTGGCACCTAACAGTGCTTCTAGAAGCTCCAAACTTGGGAGGGTGACCCTTTTGACCGGAGCGAGACGATTATTGCTGCATACCAGTCGCACTGCTGTACCATCGTCAACATAGTCCCTTCTGTAGATTACAGAACCGTAGACACGTTCAGAGGCGTCGCAGAAGACGTGTATTTGAGACTCTTGGACTTGAGGAGAAGCGACACAGTCTGAAATGTGAAGCAGTGACAAAGAAGAGCGTGTGGATGTCCAACGATGCCACCGAATTCCCGTATCATGTGGCACAAGCTCGTCCAAACCGATGCCACGACACCACGTGTCTTGGAAGAGCATTTTTGCAATTATCGACGTGGGCGACAGGAGGCACATAGAGTCGTTAATCGTCGCACTAGCCTGTAGTATTCGTCTCTTTGTAGCGGATCCGTCCTTCAATTTGTCAGTGATGTCGTGATGGTCAAATTGAAAGGTATCCGACACCGTGTTCCAATCTATGACTAGGACTTGAGTTTCCTGTTTTATCACCTGACCCTCGGCCCTCCAAATATCTTTAAGCTGCAGTGAATTGGTCGCCCATTTTGTCATGGGCATCTGTATTTTCTTCATAAGGCTTACCAGTGGATAATACAACAATATAACGTCGCTTTCACATTTGGCTCCCGCTGCGAAATAATCCATGAACATACTCTTGTCCACAAGGGAGGCCGCATGAGGATGACTTGCTTCATGAGTATTTGCCAACACTCTTAGAGCTGCTGAGAGAAGGAAGGGACTACAGGTCGGCCCGAAGGGTAACCTAGTGAAACGGTAAGTAGCCCTCTCCTTTGTGGCGGTGTAGGTTTCACCGTCGTACTCATAGCGATACCAGAAGAACCGCGTTAAATCTCTATCTTCTTCTCTCAAGGTTAGTTGAAGAAACGCATGACTTATGTCTCCAACAACCGCCACGGGCAGCATTCGAAATCATAATAGCATTGAAAATATCCCCGAAAGAAGATTTGGAACCATTTCCAGTGAATCGTTGAGGGACGGTGCGTTTCGCTCGTGCGCTGATCCATCAAGCACAATCCGCCATTTCACGCGCCCCCGTTTAGCCTTCTTCACTAGTTGGTGGGGCAAGTAATAAATATCTTCCTTCTTCTCCATGTCAGGTACGATCTTTACTTGCTGGTTGCTGATGTAACCCAACATCTGTTCGTAATACACGGCTCTTAGCACTTCGTTCCTATCCAGCCTTCCCTCCAGTGCGAGAAATCTTCTCTCGGCGTTATTGTAGTTGCTTGGCAATTCGACGTCATATTTTCTTGGAAGGTATACTACTCTACGTCCTTCCTGAAGGCAATAGGACGAGTGGAACTCGGAAAGAAGTGTAGATTCCTTGCCACATAGTATTCGTGGTTGCCCCGGTGAGATTCCAAACGTTTACAGATCCCAAAATTGGCGAAGGGCATCGTCTTGTGGGTGGTCCGCCTGAGACGAGTTGACGTAGTTCACACTAATGGGTGCGACTGTAGTGCTTGAACGATTGCCACTGTCTGAAGTCTGGAGTTCTACCTTCGCGAACGTGGTAGTATTTGGCTGCTAGCGGACTTGCAAAGGGATTTATGGTGACTTCTTTTGCAGTTTGCGCATTGCGCTCTTCCTTTCTTTCCAGAGGCTCATGAGTTTTGGCCACGATTGAGACAAAGAAAACAGCGGTTCGTGTTTTCAGTTTTTCTATGCGGGCGCCGACATTCGTAACAGCCCTACAGTCTTGGGCTCAATGGTCGTGGCTCTCGCAAAAGACACAGAAGGGGTCGCAGACCCTTTTCCCTTTCGCGTATTCCTTGGCGGCTTCGATTGGACGTGAAGCGCTGCTGCTGTGGGTGTATGACCGACCTGCGTAGGGGTTTCCCTTCTGATCCCCTGTGCCGCTAGAGCGCCTTCTATCTCCTCGTTGAGGAAAACCATCACCTCAGGTATACTCCTTTGTAATGTGTTCGTCCTCTTGGAATGGATGAGCCAGCGGCGGCATAAGTTTTCGGGAAAGGCGTGGAGTATTTTTGGGATTAGGACTCATCCATAGCTATCAACATCCTCTCCTAGCGCAGCTAGAGCCTGTATCCGCCTGTGACATTTAACATACTTTGCTTGTAGTGGTTCGGGGCTATCGTCTGGAGTCTGCCTAAGGTCCTCTAAGTAATCCAGATGGGCCTGGATGATCCGGTCCTTATCCCCATAATTAGATAAAAGAATCTTCTTTGTCTGGTCGTATGTGTCTCCCTGTACTGCGATGCCGTCGATTAATCGCTTCGGCTCTCCCTCCAAGTAACCCCGCAAAAGACATGTTTATGTATGGTGGAGAGAGTGTAGTCCTTGTCTATCGACGTCTCGAACTGTTCCCAGAATCGCGACTAACACTTAATGTCCCCTGAGAACGGTCCAATTCAAGGGGGGGGGTAGCTTCACTGAGTGTGAGGAGTAGGGAATGTGTGGGTTGGCGTCCCTTGGATGGAGGTCTTGATGGCCGTTGTGTCCGAAAGCCTGCTTTCTAATTCGCGAGTAACTTTTCTAATTGCCCTTTTTGCTCGGTCGAAATAGTCTTCACAACTTTTCACGTCCTCATCGTATTCTGCGTCGGAGAGTGAGTCGTGGATTGCGTCATCCAACGTAAATAGGCGTTTCAGAGTGTCCTCCAGGCGTTCTTTGATATGTTCACCGTCGTCCGTCGACGAATCTGCCGTAAACCCGTTCATTTCCGTGCAAAATCGCGTAACATTACTTCGTTCTCTTCCTCTTTTTCTTCTAAGATTGGCTAGTTCGGCCGAATCTCTCGTATCTGCAGATGAAGGAGCCTCCGCTGAATCGTTCATCTTGACAAAGACGACGTAGATACGTGTTGGAATCTGTCTGTCCAAGTTTCCATTCGTGTTCAAATTTTAAGCAACAGATGGCGCTGGGTGGTTGTAAATCGACTGAGCTACCGGTAGTTGACAATGTGACTAGACAATGCGGTTCGTCTCCAACAGATGGCGTGGTAGCGGCCGTTAGGAGTCTCAATACAGAATTAATCAGACAAGCAATAAATGTAAAATATATCCTACATACATGTAACACTTATTTCACGACTATTCTATGTTTTTAAGCAATAAGATATGCTACATTGTTTGAAGATTTTCTGCACATATTTAATTTTTACTCATCCGTTAAGAAGTAGCTGCAATCGTAAACAATGGCGGCAGATGACCTCGTCGCTTTGCTTATGCGTTCTTTCTGTAGTGTACAGAGAACTGTGGTCATAACTCACCTTAATGTAATGGCACTGAAGTTAAATAACTAGTACAGGAATTATTTCCGTCCCTGTTCCCGGGGTTTTGGCACCACTATTTTAAGGATTGCTAGTTTTGGGAGAGCGTAAACACAACACAATTTTTTCTTGACCAACCGCCTCACTTTATTAGAGGGAATGAATTCCCTAACACTCCTTGCCACCAGAGGGCAGACCCTTTCAACATACATCAATTTACTATTTCAACAGTGGTCGCCAGATGACTCCCGTTCCTCCACAATCTTCATCCTTATCATTATCATCATCATCCTTCACCGGTATGGAAAGCAACGGGAAGCTACCACACCTACAATTCCTTAGTAAAGCTGCAAGCATAGCATGAAAATGCTATGATTGCAGTGAAGGACCTGCCTTCGAGCAGAATTACTATGGATTGATGGAATGTATTTCTATGTGTGACCATCATCATCATCATCATCATAATCACTCCAGGGATTAGGCAATTGCCCGTTCCGACTTCATAATGCATCAGTCCAACGTCTTCTAGGTCTTCCAACATCACGTCTTCCTCTTGCTTGATAATTTCTTGCTAACAATGGATATCATTCTTACTCATTCCATCCATATGATCAATCCATTTCCGTCTATAATTCGTGACCTTATCCAATAAAGGCTGTACTTTCAATTCTTCTCTTATATCCTCATTTCTTATTCTATCAAGTCTTGTACATCCTTTTACTTGTCTTAGGAACCTCATCTCCGCCGTCTGTATTCTATCCTTCTGTTTTTTCATTGGAGCCCAAGTTTCACGTGTGACCATATATTTAGTTTTATTGATATTTAGTTCCAGTCCCAATTTCTTAGTGTTACTCAGTAGTGTGTGCGTGTTGGCCTTTAGTATGTCCTCGCTATCGGCCAATAGTACTACATCATCAGCATAAACCAACAGTTTATTAATACCGTGTAGGCTTTCTTCATCCTCTAAAGATTTGATGGCATGCTCTAGTACAAAATTAAATAAGCTCTCCATACATTCATATTCTGAACTAATTTTTTCTTGTAGAATTAATCTCCCTCAAAATTATGGTTAATTTTATTCACCCATCTCAAACTTGACCTACCAACTGAGGCTTTCCCTCTGGTTTTCCTACAATAAGCATTAATGTCCCTCTTTCGTTCCCCATTCGTGCCATATGTCCTGCCGATCGCAGTCTACTAAGACTTACTGTTCTTATTACATATCATTTTCCATAAGCATCACGTAGAAAACGATTCTGTAGTCTTCTCCTTATCTGTGTCTCTGATTAGTCCGTAGCGTAGTTAGTATACATAATAAGTTACGGTACGAGTCGAAGTCACGATGAGTGCAGGGTTTTAAAACTAATTTAAACCTGCCTGCGACACCATGGCCTGGGTTGACTCTCCATCTAATGGAAAAGAGAACTAAACGCATATTGTGGGAGTAAAAACTGCCATGATGCAGAGCTGATATCTCGTGTGTATAATTTGAAAAAAAATGGGAGCCTCAAACCCTAGGGCCCCAAAGGCCTCCTAAGGCCTATAGTGGGATAACTTTATTTTATTTTCAAATATTCGTAATTCCTTTACTCTTTTAAATAAGACACCATGTTTGGCATCCATATATCTGAAAGAATAACCGTTTTGTATATTTTTTGTTTACGGAGCTGAACTTATCTGCAATTTATTTCTGCCCCTCATTCCAATATGTAATTATTATTCCTAGGAATTTGAATTCAGTCCCGCAGTAGGATGAAGTCTATCGTGGTAACAACCGAGTGAAACCATGAAAAATATGTTCAGCTGTTTGTCCTCGGATCTAGCACTATCTCGCGACCTCTGGAATACGAGTCTCAAATGTTACGATCTGAGCCAACTCATAAGAGCCGTTGAAAATGACCCCACTTACATTATCTAACAATACTATTTCTGAATTTATTTTTAATGAGGAATATCTAGGAAGCTTTACTTACTTTATTTTATTTTATTCCATGTTTTGTTGGTGTGGGAGGCAATGGGTGACAATTTACAATTTTTGGTTAAAAATTACTATTTTTTTATTTTTGCAGGAGAAAAATGTACACTTAACAAAAAAAAAAGAATGAGCGGACTCTTGATCATGGAACATTTCAAGTTTTTACGCGCGATTCACACGAGTAAACTAATTGCCCAGTTCCCCTTCCTCCCATGAAGAACATTTTTTTATGCACAGCAAGCCAATGAAGGCTTAGCTCGCTGCCTTATGACTTGCTTCATATGCAAAAGATCACAGTTTCGATTCCCGGTGAGGTTAATTTTTTTATTGTGACAATGCTTTCAATTTTATTCTATCTGTCCACTCTTAAAGAAAAACGAAGTAACTATTTGGAAGTATTTTGAGAAGTGGACTTAAAGAAATTTTACATCTTCCGATGGATGTCCCTGATCACATGTTATATACTGAACGTCGGAATAAAGGACTTGGTTTATTTTGTGCAACGTGGGAAACAAAATTACAGCATATAAACATTTGCCACATTCTTCACCAAGACAATAATACATATATTACTACTCTCCGAAACCTAAAAGAGGAAAGTTTACAATGTGTGAGAGACCTTAACATTGAACCTAGTGACATCAACTTTAACACTCGAAGTCTTCTACCAGATGCAAGGAAACTCAGGAAACAACTAAGAGACAAAGAAGCAGTTCTCTGGAGCCAACTTCCTCATAAAGGAAAAGGCGTTGTTCTCTACAATGAATATGCACCGGCAAATCAATGGATTCGTGACCATCAGGGATTGTCTTGTTCCGAATGGAGAGAAGCGATTAAAATGCAAGTCAATGTATCGGCGGTGCGTTCTTTGCCGGGCAGGTCTAGGGACGATACCCTCTGTAGACGTCGCAGAGAGCACGAAACCCTTGCACACGTCCTTGGGGTCTGTCCATTTGGAGAATCACTGAGAAATATTCGGAACCACACTATTCGAAATATGATGGCAGAAGCCTTGCGAGATTTTGGATACACAGTTTATGAGGAAGTACATGGTGTGGCCAATAATGGGAGTAACAGACGAATATATATTATTGCATTTAGACCATCCTCTAAAATTGGTATGATATTAGATCCCATAATTCGTTTTGAGACTCATAGTGGCCAATCTGAGGAAGTTGACTCTGAAAAGAAAGCCATATATGAGCCAACAATTGACTATTACAAAGATAAATACCAACTAGATAGTATGACTGTCACAGGATTGATGATCGGGGCAAGAGGTACTATACCAGGATTCTTAGCCAAATTTTGGAATTCCTTAGATTTGGACAGGGTGTACTTTCTAGAATTGCCATCGCTGCCATTAGAGGATCAATTTCAATTTTAAGAAACCATATTTACAAAATTACTTTATAGTATATATACTTCAATTAGGCCTACAAGTTGAATTTTTAAAAATATATTTACAAAATGTATTTCATCAATTACAAAAATTAATTGTCTGTATCACTTTGTCCTTGAGGCAATCCTCTAATGAGGAAAGTTTTATATAATAATAATAATAATAATAATAATAATAATAATAATAATAATAATAATAATAATAATAATAATAATATTATTATTATTATTATTATTATTATTATTATTATTATTATTATTTGCCCCTCAAAATCCAAGCTCAGTGGTCCATGTCCCGAGGGGATGAGCAACGGGAAGTACGGAATAGCCTATTGCGGTGATGTACGGTGGGGACTAGTTTCCCCATGACCGCTACGATAGCCGAGAAGGCCCAATAGGAATCCCCAAAATCGGGAAATGAGGCTCTGGTCAGGTCTCCCAAATGCGGGGTTGGCGAAGGGCTGACAACCCGTTCCATAAAACAATAATTGTTACGTTTCCTGCAAAGAGAGATAAAGCCGGACACATCAACAGGCATAGACTTTGGCTAAGAAAAATGACAATGATTTTGGCAACTTGGAACATACAAGGTTGGAATACGAAGAATAATGAAGTAATTAACGGGATTACAAAGAAGGGGGTGGATATAGCAGTTCTAACAGAAACGAAAAGGAAAGGGAAATGTCAAAATATGATTGGTGAATACATGCATGTATGGAGTGGGGTGGAAAAATCGGAGAGAGCTAAAGGACTAGTATCAATTTTAATTAAGAAGAAATGGAAATCCTCAATAAAACAAATAGAAGAAATAGATGAAAGATTTATAGTGATGGAAATAACAGTTTATGGGAAAGAATTAGTAATAATAGGTACATATGCTCCAACAAACGATGCATCACAAGTAATAAAGGAACAATACATTGAAAAATTTATTGGATTGATAGAAAAGATTTCTCAAAATAAGGAATTAATAATTATGGGAGATTTGAATAGCAGAGTTGGAAAGGGGACAGGTGACATAGTTGGTCCATATGGAGAAGATATTGAGAATGAAAATGGACAACGTTTAAAAGAAGAATGCAAAGTGAGTGACATAGTTATTATGAATTCGATGTTTAAACATCGGGACGTCCATAGATATACGTGGGAACAACGGACTAAAGGTCTACAATCGATAATTGATTATGTAATAGTGAGGAAACGGAGAAATACTATAGATGTTAGAGTGAATCGAGGACCCGAACGTGGAGGGATCATTATATGCTGTCAACTGCGATGGTATACCCTACAAACAGGTAAAAGGTAAATAAAGATCAAAATATAGAAATGGAAAATTAATTAGAAGAATGTAGATATAATCTACATGTACTACAAGATGATAGTATTAAAAATCTATCTGCCCAAATGACTCACCGAGAAATTAAAATTTGATGAAGATTGGAACTCTGTCGTTATTTATGAACATTTGAAAATTAATATACATGGAGCAGCAAGAGAAGCACTTGGTCTGGAAAATGATAAATACCATAAAAACCGTTGGGTGAATAAGGAAATACTTGATACCATAACAGAAAAGAAAAATGCATATCAAAGATATTTAAGTTCCAAGAAAGATGAAGATTATCAAAGTTATAACATACTTAAAAGAAAGGTTAAAGCAGAAGTCAGGAAACATAAAAAAGAAATGTGGAAAAGGGTATGTGGAGAAATCGAGCATACAGTAGGCTATTCAAAGTCAGCCCAAGCATGGAGGACAATTAAAAACATGCGAAATGATAATATGACAAACAGTTTTAATTTAGTACCAATGAAAACTTTTCAGGAATATTTTAAAATGCTTTTAACACAAACTAGAAGAGAATTTTTTGACTATGCTACACTGGATAATGGAAAGGGTGACTTAATAGAACCTATAACAGAAAAGGAGGTAAGAAACGTGTTGAGAACAGCAAATATGGAAAAGCGGCATATCCAGGAGGAATAACCATGGAACTAATTAAATATGGTGGTTCAGGAAATATAAGAATTTTAACTAGACTTTTTAACCAAGTGATAGAAGGAGATCCTATTCCGGATGAGTGGAAGTTATCGTATATTAGTGCAATATACAAAAATAAAGGGAATAAAAGTGATCCAGCAAACTATAGAGGATCAGTGTTATGGCAGCAATTAGTAGAACGTTAAGTACAATTATTAAAATTAGATTGGAGGAACTAATACAAAATAAAATATCAGAAGAACAAACAGGTTTCGCAGCAGGTAAGTCATGCCTTGATACAATATTTGTTATTAGGCAGATTATAGAAAAGATGTTGGCTAAAGGAAAAGAAGTTCATATAGCATTTATATATCTGGAAAAGGCATTCGACTCTATACCCATCAACAAGCTTTGGGTGGAAATGGAGAAGTTTGGAATATCTAAATATCTTATACATTTTATAAAAAGAATATATGATTGTAAAGCAAGTATTAAGGTAGGAAATAGAGTATCCTCAGAATTTGATATAACAAAAGGATTAAGACAAAAATGCAGTATGTCACCAACATTGTTCGAGATATACTTAGAAGATGTATTAATGAAATGGAATAAGTCATGTAGGGGAATGGGAATCAACATTAATGACCGTTTACTGCACAATTTATTATTCGCTGATGACCAGATTATAATAGGACAAGATAAAGAAGATATAGAATATACGATTAGAAAGTTGGTAGATGCTTTTGAGGTAGGTGGACTGAAGATACATTATATTAAAACAGAATATTTGGTAATCGGAGGAAATTCAGAAGACCTACAAATAAATAATATGATAATTAAACGTGTTGAAGAATTTAAATATCTTGGATCTATAATAGATAAATCTGGTACTTGTGAAAAAGAAATTATTAACCGAGTAAATTGTGCAAGGAAGGCGATTAGATCCCTAAATGGTCTTTTATGGAATAGAAATTTGACCAGAAAAACAAAAAAAAGAGATTATACAGACAATAATAGAATGTATACTTACATATGGATCAGAAAGCTGGACAATAAATGAAAGGATGTAGAAGAAATCTTGGCGACAGAAATGAATGAATTACTTAGAAGTATGAGAATATCCAGGCTACAACATATTCGAAATACATATATGACACAAGAAATGGATGCACAAGAAAATGTTATCGAAAGGGTAACAAAGAGAGCTTTACAGTGGTATGGACATGTACAACGGATGTCGGAAGACCAGTGGCCTAATCAGGTGTTAGATTCGATGGTACCAGGCAGAAGGAAGAGGGGGAGAAGTAGAAGAACATGGTATGAGGGAATATGTGATACCATGATGAAGAGGAGTATGGAAGAGGGACAATGGGAAGATAGGTATCTCTGGAATGCAGGAATCAATGGCGAACTGCTGTAAGGTGGAAAGCCTGTATTAGGTGGGTATTATTATTATTATTGTTATTATTGTTATTTTTATTATTTTTGTTATTATTATTATTATTATTATTATTATTATTATTATTATTATTATTATTATTATTATTATTATCCCCCCTCCATGGTATCTTTACCTTGTCGTGGTGGAGTGGCTTGCGTGCTTAAATGATCCTGAGAGCTATGCCGGCGGTAGCATTGCTGCCGATAGGGTTACCCATGCCGGACTGGTCGAAGGTGATAAGCCAGATGAAAAAAGTACCTTGGTCGAAAGAGTGACGATCTTTCACCGTAAAAATAGAACCGTCAAGAAATGCGAGCATGGGTTCAACTGGGGTAAAATTTTCCGGAGGTCAAATAGTCCCCCATTCGGTTCTCCGGGCGAGGACTACTTCAGGGAACCCATGCCAAAGGCTCAAACACAGGGACATGTTCCTAGGAACATGGAATGTTAGGACTTTATACAATAGCGGGGCACTAGAGATATTAACGCGGGAACTAGATAAATCGCCCTTGGATATAGTCGCTTTACAGGAAGTTAGGTGGCCAGGAGAAGGTAGTCAGGAATCAGGAAGCTTTGCATTATACTACGGGGGTGCAGAAAGACCTGCATTTGGAACGGGTTTTTTTAGTTAGAAGGAGGATCCTATCCGCTATCTGAGATATTAAGTTTGTTAGTGATAGGGTATCATACATAATTCTAAAGGGTAAATAACATGATTTTATAATTGTAAATGTACATGCCCCCGCAGAATATAAAGATGACAAGATCAAGGATGAGTTCTATGAAGAATTAGAATGCTTATTTGATAGCCTTTCACGATATCATATGAAAATTGTCTTAGGAGATTTTTTAATGCAAAAGTGGGGCGGGAAGATATATTCAAACCAACAACAGGCAAATTCAGTCTTCATGAAGATAGTAACGACAACGGGGTTAGATTAGTCACATTTGCCACATCAAAGAATCTCATTCTTAAGAGCACAACATTTCAGCATAAGGATATACATAAATACACTTGGACGTCCCCAGATGGAGAAACTCGGAACCAGATAGATCATGTATTAGTGGATAAACGCTGGCACAGTAGCATCATTGATGTTAAATCAGTTAGAGGGACAGACTGCAATTCGGATCATCATCTGGTCAGAGTGAAAATCAGACAACGGCTATCGCTTATGAGAGGAACAAACGCTAAATATGATTCTGTAAAATTTGAATTAAAAAACTTGAAAAATGATGAAATGCGGCAAGAATACCAAATCAAAATTGCGAATAGATTTGAAGTACTGGAATCTTCCGATGACAATGTGGCAAACGAAGAAGAAACTGATATAAATAAAGAATGGGAGGCTATAAGAGATACTATTAAATATTGTCAGCATCAGAAAGCATCGGTTGTTTAAAAAAGAGGCAAAACAAGAAATGGTTTGATGAGGAATGTGCCGACATTGTAAAGAAAAGAAAGCTAGCAAAAATGAAATGGTTACACGAGCCAAATGAGGTAAATTTAGAGCAATTGGGTAGTATTAGACGGGAAACCACCAAGCTAGTAAAGAGTAAAAAGAGGGGATATTTGAGAGAGAAGATTAATGATCTTGAAATGAATGCAAAAAATATGAACGTTAGAGAATTATATCAGGGAATTAGTATAGAGTAGAAAGGGTTTCAGGCTAGAACAAACATAATTCGGAATGAAAATGGGGAAATGATTGCAGATTCCAGGAGTATATTAAATAGATGGAAAAGTTACTTTAATCAGCTATTAAATGTACATACAGAACAGGACATTGAGGAGGATAATTTACAGACAGCAGAAATGCTGGTCGCAGAGCCAAGTGCATTAGAGGTTGAAATGGCGATTGAAAAATTGAAGATGTATAAAGCATCAGGTTCAGATGAGATCCCAGCAGAACTGATAAAATCAGGGGGAGAAAAATTGATGGACAAGATACGCTGGTTGCTTGGTATGATTTGGGAAAAAGAAGCTGTTCCAGATGAATGGAAGGAATCAATTATCGTACCAATTTATAAGAAAGGAGATAAAACTGATTGCAACAACTACAGGGGCATCTCGTTACTTTAAACTTCGTACAAAATTCTAACAAATATATTAGTAAGCAGACTTACTCCCTATATTGATGATATTCTAGGAGATCATTAATGTGCATTTAGAAGAAACAGGTCTACAACAGATCAGATTTTTAGTATAAGACAGATTTTAGAAAAGAAATGGGAATATAATGGTACTGTACATCACCTGTATGTAGACTTAAAAAAATCATATGATTCAATTAAGAGGGAGAAGTTATATAGTATCCTGCTGAAGTTCGGAATTCCTAAAAAGTTAGTTAGAGTTATACGAATGTGTCTAAATGGCACAAAGAGTAGGGTGCGTATAGGCAAACTGTTTTCGGACACTTTTGAAATCCAGAATGGGTTGAAGCAAGGAGATGCACTATCTCCTCTACTATTTAATTTTGTACTAGAGCATGCCATTAAATCTTTAGAGAATGAGGAAGGCTTACAACTTAATGGTATTAATAAGCTGTTAGTTTATGCTGATGATGTAGTATTATTGGCCGATAGCGAGGAGATACTAAAGAACAACACGCACACACTATTGAGTAATACTAAGAAATTAGGACTGGAAGTAAATATCAATAAAACTAAATATGTGGTCACACGTAGAAATTCATTACATAATGGAAATGGACAGCTAATGACAAATGAGGGAAATTTCGAGGAAGTGGCTGAATTCAAATACCTAGGAACAACGATCACAAATAGGAATGAGATGCACAAAGAAATTAAACATAGGCTCAATTCTGGAAATGCATGCTATTATGCATTGCAGAGACTCTTGATGTCCCAACTCCTTTCAAAAAACGTTAAACTGAAAATATATGCAACTATTATTCTACCAGTTATATTATATGGGTGCGAAACATGGACTCTTACTTTAAGAGAGGAAAGGAGATTACAAGTATTTGAGAATAAAGTACTTAGGAAAATTTTTGGACCAAAGAGAGATGAACAGACAGGTGAATGGAGAAGACTACATAACAATGAACTACATGGTCTTTATAGGAAGCCAGATATAATAAGAACAGTTAAGTCTCGTAGACTGCGATGGGCAGGACATGTTGCACGTATGGGAAATGAAAGACTTGCATGGAAGCTTCTTGTAGGAAAGCCAGAGGGAAAACCCCCAGTTGGTAGACCAAGAATGAGGTGGGAGAATAACATTAACTATGATTTGAGAGAAGTAGGTTATACAGGGAATGATTGGAAAACATTAGCTCAGGATAGGAATGTATGGAGAGCTTATGTCCGTGTGACCATGAACCTACGGGTTCGATAGTGCCAGTGAGTAAGTAAGTCCCGCTATTATTAGTTTGGACGACCTATATAAACTAAATATTTTAATTGAAGAGTGAAAATCAGTCCTCACTAGTAGTAATAAATAAATAAGTAAATAAATAAATAAATAAATAAAAAAGTAAGTAAGTAAATAAACAAATAAATAAGTAAATAAATAAATAAGTAAATTAATAAATAAACATATGAAGCTATTTTTGTAATTGAGTGGGACCCGGCAAGAAAGTGCCAAGCCACATTTTTGGTCAAATTGAACTAGTTAATGCCATCTTGTAGATAATATTATTTTAAATAGTCAAATGACAAGTGTGTATACAGAAAACTCAATATACGGTATGAAAATAAGTTTTTTGTTGCCCTAATCTTTCATGCATCTTCCATAACTGCAAGACAGTGTCAAGCAACAATGGTAATTTGTGAAAAATTGTTTGCAGAAATAAATATGAGTTTTCTGGTGAATTAAATGATGAAGATAGTGACAGTAGCTCTGATTCTGTATATTTGCGCGCTCTGGTGAAGAATTAACTTCTAACTAACTAACTCACTGTCAATATCGAACCCGGAGGTTCATGGCCGCGCGGACATGAGCTCTCCATACATCCCTATCCTGAGCTAATGTTTTCCAATCATCCCCTTCCCTCAAATCATAGTTAATGTTATTCTCCCACGTCATTCTTGGTCTACCAACTGGGCGTTTTCCCTCTGGTTTTACTCCAAGAAGCTTCCATACACGTCTTTCATTCCCCATTCGTGCCACATGTCCTGCCCATCGCAGTCTACGAGACTTAACTGTTCTCGTTATATCTGGCTTCCTATAAAGACCATGTAGTTCACTGCTATGTCTTCTCCATTCACCTGTATGTACATCTCTGTTTGGTCCAGACATTTTCCTAAGAACTTTATTCGCAAATACTCGTAATCTCATTTCCTCCCTTAAAGTAAGAATCCATGTTTCGCATCCATATAATATAACTGGTAGAACAATAGTTTTATATATTTTCAGTTTAACGTTTTTTGAAAGGAGTTGGGACGTCAAGAGTCTCTGTAATGCATAATAGCACGCGTTTCCAGAATTCAGCTGTTTAATTTCTTTGTGCATCTCATTCCTATTTGCGATTATTGTTCCTAGGTATTTGAATTCTGCCACCTCCTCAACATTTGTAATTAGCTGTTCATTTCCATTATATAATGTATTTCTATGTGTGACCATTTATTTAGTTTTATTGATATTTACTTTCAGTGCCAATTTCTTAGTGTTACTCAATAGTGCATGTGTGTGTGTGTGTGTGTGTGTGTGTGTGTGTGTGTGCTGGCCTTTAGTATCTCCTCGCTATCGCCCAATAGTACTACATCATCAGCATAGACTAACAGCTTATTAATACTATTGAGTTGTAGGCCTTCTTCATCTTCTAAAGATTTGATGGCATGCTCTAGTACAAAATTAAATAGTAGAGGAGATACATCTCCTTGCTTCAACCCATTGTGAACCTCAAAAGTATCCGAAAACAGTTTGCCTATACGCACCCTACTCTATGTGCCATTTAGACACATTCGTATAAGTCTAACTAACTTTTAGGAATTCCGAATTCCAGCAGGATAGCATATAACTTCTTCCTCTTAATTGAATCATATGCCTTTTTGAAGTCTACATATAGTTGATGTACAGTACCATTGTTCCCGTTTCTTTTCTAAAATCTATCTTAAACTAAAAATCTGATCTGTTGTAGACCTGTTTCTTCTAAATCCACATTGATGATCTCATAGAATTAACTTCAGAAATTTAAATACAAACAAGTGTTGCTTGTCATTATATTGTCCTCGTAGGATTTCATGTAGATTTGTTGGTTAGAGAAATTAAGGATTCATTTTTATAAAACATGTTTCTGGTCACTTTTTCATTTTCTATTATAAGTCATGATGCTAACCTTTAATGTCTTACTTACTTACTCACTTACCTACTGGCACTATCGAACCCGTAGATTCATGGCCGCGCGGACATAAGGATACATCCCTATCCTGAGCTAATGCTTTCCAATCATTCCTGTATAATCTACTTCCCTTAAATCATAGTTAATGTTATTCTCCCACCTCATTCTTGGTCTACCAACTTGGCGTTATCCCTCTGGCTTTCCTACAAGAAGCTTCCATGCAAGTCTTTCATTCCCCATAAGAGCAACATGTCCTGACCTTTAATGTCTAATGTAATATTTATTTTATTATCTTATATAATCTAAATTATTACTTAATAATAATTGTTGCTTGGCATTTTATTGCCCTAAAAGTGCAATACATTCATGTGTGTATTATCAAATAATTGAAATTACCATTAATAAATAACTTTCTGATAGTATAAACGCAGTGAACGGCTGTTATGATATGTAATTGGAATTTAATTTTTTTTCTGATTATAAAAACATTATAGACCAATATAATTAATATATATATATATATCTATATATATATGCTTTTGTGGGTTGAGGGTTGCAGGACACGACAGCAATGAGATTGGTAGCTGCATCCTGAAATACATAAAAACTAAATGCATTTGTGCAAAGAAACTGGTTATATATTCTGACAACTGTAAGAGTCTGAATAAACATTGGAATATAATTGTATTTTGCAATTATCTATCCACACAAAGCAGTTTGAGGAAACGGGTTTTCTAATTTATATTTGAAGAGAACAAATATACGTTCAGACTGGGGTTTGAATCCAGGACCTTTCGCATTCTAGGTGAATGCTCTAACAAGTGAGATATCTGTGAAAATCCAATCTAAACGCAAATTTTTCTCTTATTGTTTTTTTTTCTGGACACACATACTTACCCTCTGATAGATTTTACTAGAATTGAAAAATATCAGAGTGGTCAACCCAATGTATACTCTCCGTCACATTGGAGAAAAATAATAATCATGTGATCGTAAGCACTAGTTTGATGCAGACGAAATGGAAAACACTGATTTTTTTTTCGATATAACAGCTTTAAAAATTTGGCCAATTAATACTAATAAGAAGGTGTGTATTAGTGGTGTGGAGCTCAGATTCTCAGAAGCTAATACTTCAGATTTGAAAATACCAAACCATTGGGTCAGTGAATTAATAAAAAACAGGATGAATATGGAGTTTGATGATCTTTCAACAAGAAAGAAAGGGAACCTAAATACCATGACGCAAAGAAGAAAAACGTAAGACCGCTTAAGGTAAAAAAAGAGCAAACTTACAAATTTGATGGAGTATGGCTTTTACCTGAACTTGATACCAGATGATATTAATAATGATCGAATAAATGACGTGGAATAAATGACGTTGGGCATTCTTTATTTTTTGTGAAACATATATTATTCGATTTGATTAAATAGGGTAAATAAGTCTCATAGATTACGATAAGTAGGACATGTGGCACGAATGAAGAATGAAGACATGTATGGAAGCTCCATAGGAAAACCAGAGGGAAAACGCCCAGTTGGTAGGCCAAGAATCATTAACCATGATTTCTGGGAAGTAGATTATACAGGGAATGAATGGAAAACATTAGCTCAGGCCAGGGATGTATGGAGAGCTTATGTCCGTGTGGCCATGAACCTATGGGTATGATAGTGCCAGTTAGTTAGTTAGTTAGGTTAAATGATAGTTAACTGTTGCCATGTCTTATAGGTCTATAATAAGTATTTATTCAACTTTTTTAATGGTGTAATACGTAATAAGGAAGATTTTTTAGAACATTGTTTATCTGTTGTGGAATATATATTACACCGTTTTAATAAATAGGGCAACTATAGTTAAATGCAAATATTTCTTATGTTGATTAATATTTGTTTCATATATTTTTTTGATTTTTTTGGTCTAGATAGTGTTAAGCCGTACAACATTTTTTTTAAATTTAAATTTTGGATAAAAAAATATTTATAATATATATTACTATTTCATTAAATCATATTAGAAAATCAAATTTCATCTCTAGAATCAATATTTAATATTGTCTCTTATTTGAGGATTTGAACAAACATTCAAATTGCTTCATCTCAGAATCAATAAAAAAAAGTGGCTTGACACTTACTTGCCGGGGACTCCTTCAATTTATTACATAAAATTTATAGCATTATTATTAAAATGTGGTACTGCACTAACTAACTAACTCACTGGCACTACCGAACCCGTAGGATCATGGTCGCGCAGACATAAGCTCTCCATATATCCCTATCCTGAGCTAATGTTTTCCAATCATCCCCTGTATAGTCTACTTCCCTCAAATTATAGTTTATGTTATTCTCCCACCTCATTCTTGGTCTACCAACTGGGCGTTTTCCCTCTGGTTTTCCTACAAGAAGCTTCCATGCACGTCCATGCACGTCTTTCATTCCCCATTCGTGCCACATGTCCTGCCCATCGCAGTCTACGAGACTTAACTGTTCTCATTATATCTGGCTTCCTATAAAGATCATGTAATTCACTGTTCAGCAGTCTTCTCCATTCACCTGTCTGTTCATCTCTCTTAGGTCCAAAAATTTTCCTTAGAACTTTATTCTCAAATACTCGTAAACTCCTTTCCTTTCTTAAAGTAAGAGTCCATGTTTCGTATCCATATAATATAACTGGCGGAATAACATTTTTATATATTTTCAGTTTAACGTTTTTTTGAAAGGAATGTGGTACTGCACACACAATTAAATTTATACCGGTAGCTAAATGGTGTTACAGTGTTTAGATGACATGAAAACTACTTAAAGTAATGTAAAGTGGACATAGATTACGTGGCTGGAATTAAATGTTATGGGATATATTTTGCGGAAATACAAATAAATAACAAAAAATCATTGTCGAGGGGTTTGAACCCTAGCTCTGATACATATTTTTTTGTAATTGGTTTAAGGAACTGCACTACTCGAATGTCAGATACTAGTCGTCTAAATACTGGTTGTCTTACTTACTTTTACATTATGAACGAGAGTTGAACTTTATTTGTAATGTTGCAACTTGAGTAATTTTGTATACCTCGAACACTCGTATATAAGTAGAAACATGTCTCTTTCGCTGCTCTTTAACTATTTAAGACCATTAAAACCAAAAACAGCGTATTGAAAACATTTAAAATGCGTTACCTCGTGAACCACAGCTTCAGCTCCTCGACCATGCGCAGTCATAAATGGGACTCTTCGTTTTGAATGCGCTAATTTTTTTTTGCTAAGTGAACCTTTCTTTACATACGGTATTGCAAATTTCATGAACCTATGACACTTATAGAATAGTACGGCTGCGCTATTTAAATCCCCATTATAGATGTTTTAGTTACAATGATCTATCCATCTATCTTCGGGTTTTTACAGCTGCTGCTGTCTTCCCGTGCCAAACCTCCAAAGCTTACGATCTTGGGTATTTTTAATGTTTAGCCCTCTTGCTTGCATTACTATCCTCATGTTTTCCTTCCATGTTAACTATGGTCTCCCTTTTTATTCTTTCTGGTCGGTTGAATGATAATATTGTAACTTATGGATTTTAGCTTCCTGGTCTGTCAAGTTTAGTATTTTCTCTCTTGTAAATTCTCATGGTACCTGATCTAACTTATTATAGTCTATTTTCAAATTACTACCTTTAACATACATGAAAACTTAATTTTTTCCTATTTCTATATAAAGCGCAGTTTGTTGTGTTCAAAATCTATCCATCCATAGAAATTGTGCCCGAGAGGAGGTCTTTCACTGCAATCATAGCATTTTCATGCCATACTTTGCTGTTTTACTAGGGAATTGTAGCTGTGGTAGCTTCCCGTTGTTTTCCACACCGGTGAAGGAGGATGATGATAATGATAAGGATGATAAGGATAATGATGATGGCCATATGATTTCGGGGACCGTTCGGGCATTAAAGTTTTCCTGACATTTGTCTTACAGGCGAGGAAAAACCCCGATAAAAACCTCACCAAAATCCTTCTTCTAAATTTTTGCAATATGGTTCTGAAATTTTTACAAGATGTTCTGGACACACTAATTAAATCACGTAGTCATAATTTTTATATGTTGAGAATTTATCAAAATAAAAATAAAACGTATGATGAACTGTACCAAAAATATAAAAAATGAATGTCGAGTACATTAATTTTTTAACTGTCCTAGAAAAATAATGAAACATTTGAATTGATTATGTTATTGTATACATCTTATTGAATCTAAGTAAGTATATTTTATATATTTTACTTCAGATATGACAATGAAGATAGATTTTGAAAAGGCGTCTTTTGTTAAAACTAAAATGCGAATGAGTTAAAAAAATATTCATGCTACAGAAATGAAACTTAGACATTTCATTATCTATACCATCATTGTTTTACACATAAAAAATAAATTTCTATTTATATAATTGTGAAAAATAGGAATTTCACCCATTGTCCTCCTTAAGAAATTATATTATTTATAATGTAAATGTAAACATTATTTTGTCTTATGATTGTTCAGTTTTGACTGAATTGTTTCCATCTGAATATCTGGAAATGAGGAATTTCACTTGTAGTGGTTTCCATGGAGATTAATGTTCAAATTAGTTATTTCAGATGTTCTAATAGTTATTTATGTTCCAAGGATACTATTATGGTTATGTATGTCCCGAGGGCGAAAGTTTCACTGAGCAACAAAAAAGAAACTTCTTTTTTTTGTCTCAGAAAGAAAAATATGTGATTCTGATAGTATTTTTTCTCCTAAATTCAAATATGATATGGGTTGTTCTCCATCTCGCAAGGTTTCCGAGAGACAGGCATTTATAATTTCAAACACTGTAATATTTTCTACATTCGTAACTACACAAAATTCGAACATTCAGACTCCCCTAGAAAGTAAGAAATGTCGATTTTCTGCTATATTTCGCCTGTGGAGCATCCCTCTTGATGGTCCAACAATTATCGGCCAGCATATTAGGATTCCATTTGTCTTGATATCTCTTTTCCATAGCTGAAATCTCCTGATGAAAGTGCTCCCCGTGCTCATCGTTCACTGAGCTAAATGGACAAATGGACGAAAAAAAAAGTTTATTAAACAATAATTATTTAAATCTAATAATTGAAATTGAAATAAAAAAACTGTGGGCGATGGAGAAATTGCGAATGCATATTTGAAAATACGATAAAAAGCTGTATTAAGTACAACTATTGGTACTCATGAGACAAAAATCATGTTGACCAGTGTTATCAGACCTAGGGCCTTTGACTGGAGCTTGGTAAGTCGCAATATTATCAGTGGTATATAGACCCTACATAATGTTGTCTTTGTATCCTATAATGAAAAGGCAAGAAATTATTTTTAAAACATGAAATGCGCATAAGTAAATTATTTGATCGTCGCTTTTTATATCCAACAAAATAACTTTATTACTAAAGGACTTGTATCTAGGGAGTTTTTATTCAATAATACATTCAAAATGGAAGAATATGTACAATTTTCAGAAGAAATTTGTGAATTGGGCTGAACAAAAGTTACTACCCCTGATGTCAAGAAAAACATACTGCAAGGAATATTATATTTTTGTGAAGTGGATGTAGTTAGCGTCCGTAATGTGACTTTTACGGGAACATTTAACAACTGTAATTTCTATTCCCGTTCCTATACAGACTAAATTTTGTTTAAAAGTGGTATTTTGTTAAGTGGAAATATTTGATTTCTTTAATTAATATTTTTGTATGAATGGTAAACGTAATGACTGCGTGGGCATTTTGAAAAAAAAATAACGCCCGCGGAGGTGTTATGAAATAAATTACATGTACCGTATCCTAGCAATATAGAAACAATTGTAAAGTACCATCATCAATTCACGAATTTAGGCAATTTATTGACATGTTTCGGCCTCAATAGAAACACCACCAAAAGGTCTTTTGAGGGGACGTCCTTGTTTTTTTTTTCTTACACATTGATCTGCTTGGGTATCTTGTGATCCTCCATTCGATGAACATGTTGCATCCATCTTGACTTATAATCAGATTTTTTCCCTAAGGTTCCATATGTAATTTTTCCAAGATGTCTTCATTTTTTTGGGATTAGTAGTATGTATCCTGTAATCCTCCGAAGGTATCACATTTTTCAGAAGATCTAGGTCTCTATATATCCTTCTGTTTCAATATCCATACTTCACTATCATATAAAAGAGTTCGAAGAGCCAGTGTTTTTTGAACTAACTGAGGCTTGAAGAGAGAATTTATTAACCCTAAAATCCTTAAAATATTGAAGTTTTGCATTTACATCCTTTTTTTTTCATATGAGATATTGCATCCTAGATATGTAAATTTTTTCACCTATTTCAAAATTGTATCGTCAAGTACAATTTTACTTCTGACAGGATCTACACCTTGAAATGCCATAATTATTGTTTTCTCTGTAGATATCTTCAATCGATGTACTTCTGTAATTTTGTGAAGTCCATACAGATTTTTCTATAGTTTATCTTCTGAATTTGCAGTTATTATTTGATCATCTGCACACAAGTTGTAAGGGGTAGTTACGTGCAACAAAACCACTCCTACCCAACTCTCATCCCCAACTTCTTGTGGTAAAACCCGTTTTAACAAACGAGGATCTGAGGACCAAGTCACGGCGGTATAATGGCGGGATTACAATCAACATGCGTTGCGTTACTTTGCGTAGAGAGGACAAGCTACATACAACGCACATTTTGATTAGGGGTATCATGATCAACGTTAGTTGATTTTATAGTTGCTAGCTCACTCTGTTGTCAGTACCGAGAACTGCGAAGGCTCACGATCAGCTGTTTGATGAACTTACACTGATTTATTTGTTGTTATATAGGCCTACTGTATTTAAAGAAGGAAAATATGTTAAGGCAAAATATGGTAAATAGATATACGAGGGGTGATCGCTATGCTGTAGCCCTGACCCACTTATGATTGTGGGGAAAAAAAAATATTCTTGCCTCATTTTTCCACATAGTCCCCTAGGAGATTGACGCCCTTCTCCCAGCGGTGCTCCAACATTTATACAGCTTCCTGGAAGAAGGGTTGTCCAACCTCTGCAAACCATTGGTTTACGGACAGCATTACCTCATTATCGGATGAAAAATTCTTTCCACGCAGGTGCTCCTTGAGATTTGGGAATAGCCTCTAGTCGCTGGGTGCCAGATTGGTAGATGATCCAGCAGTTCAAAGCCTGCTGTTGAAATCGCACCATTGCAACTATGGATTTGTGACTTGGGGCCCTTGTCTTGATGAAGAAGGATACTTAATTTTCCACGACATTTCTCTTCGAGAGCATCTCACAATTTATTAATTAAATCTGCGTAATAAAAAAATGTAAGTAATAAAGGTCTGTTATTGTGGCTTCTCTCTGCAATAAGACATTTTTAGAGCACGTTCTACATTACTAGAAGACGTTCCTCTGCACATCAGGATTAACACGTGGTTTCAGCACGATGGAACTCCTCCCCATTTCTGCCGGAATGTGCGAAATCATTTGGATGGAGTGTATCGAGGCCGTTGGATAGGAAGAGGTAGTCCAACTGTAGTGCGGCCACTTCGCTCTCCAGATTTCAGTCCACTTGATTATTTTTTGTGGGGACATCTGAAAACACTGGTGTATTCGACTCTTGTTGATACAGATGAACTGTTAGTTGCACACATCATCGCAGCATGTGATGTGATTCGCGAGACACTTGGTATCTTGAACGGTGTATGATAATCCTTTCGTCGCCGATGTCGTCTGTGTTGTGAGAATGGAGTCGCAAATTTGAACAATTTGTTTAATGAGTCTGCAGGTGCTTTACTTTTTTGTTCTGGTTTATTCAAATTCATTGCTTTTATTCCCCAATAACATTATGTATGTCATGTGTACATACACTTTACCTCTTCTTGTTATTAATCACTGCACTATCATTTATCTAAGTATGTAAGTACTGTACAATACAATTACACATTTCATTTGCGAAACCTATTGCACTCTAGAGTATGCGTATTATTATTACAATCTTTCAAACAATTGTCTGTACAATACGTACATAGATAGTTTTGTAACTCGTATACTCCGCCGACATTCCAATACCGTATTCTGTAAAATAATGAATAAACAATTATACCAGAAGTAAATCTACGCACGTAACTAATTTACAGTACGTACTTAATAAAGGAAGAACAAAAAAAAATGTACACGTACTGTAGGGAGTTTCGAACGTGATGCATAAATCTTACGTTTGCGTCAGTATTAGATTTCTATAACCACTGAGCTAAAGGCGAATGCTTGTTGCAAGTTACAGTCTCTGTATCATATTATTTCCATTTAATTTGAAATAATCAGTGGCGTGCCAAACATATTAGAAATTGAATCATAACTTGGGTATTTTTATTCGTAGACCATTAATTCATTATCTCAAAATGCTTATATAATATCCCTCTATACGTAGTTAATTTTATGCGGTATATTTCATTTACGCCCTGTATATAAAAAATGACCTCATTTAAAACATGTGCACTACTATCTGAACTAATACAACTCATGAAGGGTCCAGTATGAATGTAAGTACTGATAGTAATTAGTGTTACATTCCTTGCGGTGACTACGTTATGAATTCTCTTCGGTGGCGTATACAAATTGTAGTGATACGTTTTAAGAAAAGCGTGAGTTATCCAAAGAAGCAAATCTTCTTCATATACGTGACAGTAACGTAGTGACACTAACGTTTAACACACATTTTTACAAAACAAAGTGGAAACAAATTGCAAATCCTTGTATATCGTTGTCTCAGAAATATCTTGGCTATATGGTGGCCAGAAAGAAAAAACTTTGGAGAAGATCGAATCAAAATTAAATTTGTAAAAAAAAATCAAATTTAGAAAATGGAAAGGGGTTGTTCATGTGATAAGGATGACATTTAATTGGAACTCCCAAGGATTTAGAAAGCGAAGAGGAAGACTTAGGGAAACATGGAAGAATACCATCAAGGGTGCAGAGGACTAGACAGGGTTGACTGAATATGAAATTAAGGTATTGGCAAACAACAGAAAGCGTTGGCGAGCTTTTATCGATTGCACTTTTATTCCCAGTGGAATGACCAGGACTACTACTACTACTACTACTACTACTGAATGCTATTTTAATACAACAGATGTTCATAAAACGGTAAATTAAATGTATTTAGCCACATAATTTAATAATCTTTAACTGATTTTACTTGAAAATGTGTAAAAAGTGTGACTATTTCTTGTCATGGCCATTCTAATACCTCTTCTAGTGATACAACATGGAACTTTTTCTTCTCATGACCACTCTAATATCTCTGATTTAACGGAGCTCTGTCGATAACAGTGCATATCTGTTGATAATAAAGATTATCTTCGTATTTGACCTATTTTTGGACGTTGCATCAAATGTCATTCTATTTCATACTTTTACAGGTTAACATACTTAAATCATGTTAGGTTAGCTTTTAGATTCTTTTAGATCTAAAACTATTTTATATTAAATCTTGACTAGACACAAATTTACTTTCTTTGAATATCTCAAAAACTACATTAATTCCTTTTTCTTTAACATCACGCGGTATATATGAATTTCATTCAAACCCCAGTCACGATATTACAATACACAATTGTAATAACGCATATTACACATGTCCATCCTTGAGAATATCAACACAAGTGAAATATCTAGGTATTATAATATACCAATATTTAAGATACGACAAACACGTTTCCTTGCTGTGTAACAAACTACGTAAAACTATTCACAAATTTATCATCCTTCGATTACAACAAACTTATCTTCCTTCGATTATATTTACCAATGTATGTATTGCGAACTGTTTACTTAGCTCTGGTTCAATCGGTAATCCAATACGGAATATTGGGTTGGAGTGGAATCGCAAATTCTATTCTTTCTCCCTTAACATTACTACAAAAACGAATCATAAAAATCTGCTTGCAGAAACCTTTAGATTACCCTACAAATTTAATTTATTTAGAATTCAACGTGCCAAATATTAAACATATATTCAAGCATACATTGCTTACTTATTTTCATAAAAATAAAAACGAATTTAAAGAGCACAATCGAAATTTTTACAATACCAGACAAAATACTACTTCTTTGCTACATGTTCCAAAATTTTATACAACTTCTGGATCTAAACATAGTAGATATCTAAGACCCAAATTATATAATGAATTAATTAGATCCAATCCAGAACTAAGTAAATTAAACACAGGTAGTTTTAAAAAAGCAATTAAATTAATTATTTTTAATTAATTAAGTGAATAAAATTAATCATTTGAATATTTTAAAAAATAAATATAAAGAATCTATTTTTGCTTATGTTATTATAAATCAATATATAACTAATTATTTTCTTCTGTATTATTGGTTATAATCCATTACATTATATGATTTATATTATTGTATGCATATCTTTCTCCATTCCATTAATTATTTTGTTAGAATAAGTCTTATTCCCCAATACATTATTCTTTTTTTATTTGTATGTGTCATAATTTATGTAAAATAAAACTGGCCCCAACTTTAAATGTATATATTCTATTTTTATTATTCGTGTAACTGAACTGCACCCGAGCACGAGCACTTGCTCATTGGGGTGTCAATACTGTATATAACATTTATTTGTAAATACAATTTATTCTTATTCTTATTCGTTGTATTTAAAATTGAGCTGTGGTTATTCTATGAAAATTTAAAATGGGCAACGTAAGAAATACTTCCACTTCTGCAAATTAACAAATTAAAAGAAATGCATTCACATTCCTTACTTTCTGAGCAGAAATAGTATTAATTTAAAATTCTACAAAAATTCCATGCATTAAAATGTCTTCATTTGCGTAAGAAAATTTAGGCAATTATGCACTCTCACCAAATTATGTGTTAAAACAGTAACTTATAACGTTTTGTTATTTTTCAACAGTCATTGGTGGAACCGGGCCTCAGTTCTTTTTTTGTTATCATGTAAACTGTTTAGAAAATATAATATTACTGAAGATATGAGAGCCTGGACTCAAAATTACGCACATGGACGTTTAAGTATATATCTTTCGAAATAGTAAGACTAATTAAAAACGTATTTTGCCAGGTTGAAGAGAAAGGTATGGGTCTAAGTTGATAATTGTTACTGTATAGGTGGTAATGATAAGCCCTCTACCAGCCACCACTGGAGTTGACGCAACTCGCAAGTTGAGGTAATGGTGGAGGGAATTTGAGAGAGCGATGTGTTGAAGTAGCCTGTGTTTGCTCTCCCATTACCGAACGAACAATTGGAAGCCTGGAGTGTGCTGCCACATCATGTAGCTAACACCTCCTTGCAGCAGCTAAAAGAAAGGCAATGATTGGAGGAATCGAGTCCACTTGAATAAAAAAAAAGCACTACCCACCTTCCTCCAATATTGTCCCAACAGATTTCAATTAAACTCGACCTCAAGATCCACGCCACAACAAAAATTGCTGCTTTTATTTCAGACAACGCATGTTTAATGCTTCTTATATCGACCCTACTCGGATTCGTACCTTCACAAGCTACTTGGTAATAATAATAATAATAATAATAATAATAATAATAATGATCCGATCCGATTGAGGGTCTTTCCACTTTTCAGCGGTTGCCCTTTTACCAGTCGGCTGCTGGCCCTTCACATCCACATGTGTCAATCACAGAGGTAGATGATCAACAGCCAGTGTAGGGGTGACATGTGGTTAGCATGTCGAGTCCCCCAGCCGTTATAGCTGGTTCCTCAACCTGGAGCCGCTACTTATTGTAGCTACCCAATTGCCTCACGATGCTGGGTGGGCACCGGTCCCATACTGGCCGAAATACCATGTGAAAATTTCTTCACCCATGGAGACTCGAACCAGCGCAAGTCCCGTAGCTCTGCGCCAAGGCTTCCTACCTTAACCGCTCGGCTACGGCGCGGGACTTATAATAATGATAATAATGTTAATGAAGATAATAATAATAATGATGGTGATGATGATGGTGATTATGGTGATTATAATAATGCTAATGGCAATAATAATCAGAATAATATCAATGATAATGGTCTTCTTGTATCTTGTAAGCCCATGTTTCCCTTAACAGAGATTTAGGCGCTCTCCCCCTACAGGGAAGAATTTAAACCATAGCCTACTAATTTAGTTACACTTGGTTTCGTATAGATGTCATAGGAGTGGCCCGTGGTCAGCGTTCCGCCTCATACTGACATCTAGGAAACCAAGGACGGGAAAATTCGGTAAATTTTGCTTAGAGGCCTTTTCATTTAGGCTTAAGGGTCTTTTACGAGTCTGAAAATCTTCAGACTCGGGACCCATGGCTTAATGTCCCTCCCGGAGGACTTGCTCCTTGGATTTTTCCATCCTACAAAAATCCATCGCCTCCGGCCGGGTTTGGACCCGCGACCCTCGGGACCAGAGGCAAGGAGCATAACCACTAGTCCACCGATAATGATGATGATGTTGATGATGATAATAATAATAATAATAATTATAGTGATAGTGATGATGATGATGGTGATAATAATAATAATAATAAAAATAATAATAATAATAATAATAATAATAATAATAATCAACATCCTACACGGATTAGGTCTTTGCCTGTTCCGATCTGTTCAGCCTAGCGCTTTCTTGATCCTCTGTCATTCTTCGCAGACGTTCTATTCAATTGTTCCTCTGTTCTTATATTTGTTGAAAAAGTGGTTGTACTTTTAGTTCCTCTCTAATATTCTAATTTCTAATATGTTCTTCTCTTGTACAACCTTTCACAGCCCGTAGGAATCTCATTTCCGCTGCCTGAATTTTACTTTTTTCTTTTTCCTTCAGGACCCAGGCCTCACTTCCATACATCGCCACTGTTAGTGTCATCGTTGAGTGAAATCTTAGCTGCGTATTCTATCTTACTTTCTTCCTCAGTGTTCGTCTGATTGTTCCACAAATATGTTGAAATTTCTGTATTTTCTTCTTCATAAGTTATATCGCAGACCTGTTCCAACACCTTATCTTCTATTACTGTTTTTGTTCTTACTGGGCACTTTCCAGGGAATGCCATTACTTTAGTTTTTGATTTTGAAATTATATTTTTTACATATATTATTTAATTGATAGACTGCTTTTTGTAACCTGACTTCTTTGTCAAAAATTAGTACTATTACATCTGCAAAACATAATGCATTCAATGTTTTGTTTCGTCCAATTTTTAATCCCTTGTGAACCAACTGTTTCGATTCATAAAGAATGTGCTAATGATAATAATATGATCATAGTACTAATAATAATAATAATAATAATAATAATAATAATAATAATAATAAATAATAATAATAATAATAATAATAATTATTATAATAATAACGACGATAGTGATAATAATTATGATAATGCGATAATAATAATAATAATAATAATAATAATAATAATAATAATAATAATAATAATGAAGTCCTACTCAATAGACGAACGGTTTAAAGGATGATTACTTGGTGCAAGAGCTATGGGATTTGCGCTAGATCGAGACTCCGTGGAAAATGAAATTCTCTATTGGAATTTCGTCCAGTTTGATACCCTCTGGATTTCTTGCAAGTAGTTTCTTTCAATCCCCATTCGTGCCACATGTTCAGCCCAACGGAATCTACAAGACTTAACAACAACTGTAATAATAATAATAATAATAATAATAATAATAATAATAATAATAATAATAATAATAATAATAATAATAATAATAATAATAATAATATCATTGTTATAGCAATAATAATTAAAATGATAGAATGCAGGCTTTCACGGCAGGTAGTCATGGTATTAGAATAATAACAATAATAATGGTGTCCCGGGACGTGGCAGAGCGGTTTTAAGGCATCATTCATTAAACAGGGAACTTGCGTTGGTCCGAGATCCTCTGGGGAAGGTATTTCATCATGGAATTTCGACCAGAATCGGATCGGTGTCCACCCAGCATGGTGAGAAATTGGGGAAGCAACAATTATTAGCGACCCTAGGTTGAGAAAACGAACTAAAATGGCTGAGAAGCTGACATACTGACCACATCTCATCTCTTTACTAGCTAGATGATAGTCTACCTCTGTGATTAACACCACACACATTTATTTTAGATATTTTGTAATGCTGAGGAATCAGTGAGAAAATATTTTACTCAAGCAGATGTTCATTTGATAAGAACGCGAGATGAAAGTTAGTTCTAACCTACACACACACACAACACACACACACACACACACACACACATACACACACACACACACACACACACAAAGAATGGAACAAATAAAGGATTTACTTAAACCAATATTAAGGGAACACTGGTAGTAAAATTAAACTAATGGTGCAACAGAACGATGACACATCGACATCGGGCAGGTTCTGCGCGATAAAGAATCTTGACAACGACCAGCCTGGGCACATATAGTCAGAGCACAGCACCACCTACAAGAGCTACTGGGCCCAATGTAAGTTCCTGACTGTCAATAACGGGGTCATACAATTGATATGGGAGTCTGCCGAAGGGAAGATAACCGAATAGCTGGTTCTGCTAGAAACAAAATTCGAGATGTGCTGGAGGATACCCATGCTGGGGTTTCCGGAGGACAAAGGGGTTAACTAAACCCTAGACAAGGTTCGTCGACGCCGCTACTAGCTACATCAACGGACTGATGTAGAGAGATGGTACCAACAATGTTACATTTGTGCAGCTAACCTAGGTCCTCAAACATGTATGAGGGGCAACATGGAGCAGTACAACGTGGGCACACCATTTGAGAGAATCATCATTGACATCCTGACCCCTTTCCAGATACGATCGCTGGGAACCGGTGCCCGTTGTTGGTCACGGACTACCTCACTAACTGGCCAGACGTTTTTTCACTAAATGACCAGACGTTTACACCATCTCCAACCAAGAAGCCCCTACCGTAGCCGACACACTAATCAACTACTTTGTGTCGCTTGGGGTACCAAAGGAGCTGCATAGCGACCAGGGTCGCAACTTTGAGTCCCAGCTAAAGAAGGAGTTGCTGCAACGATTGGAGGTACGTAAGACCAGGACCAGCCTCCCTTCATCCACAATCTGATACAATGGTAGAACAATAAATATGGACTGTCTAGGATCATCTATAAAAGGTGGTGTCAAGTCATCAAAGAGTTGGGACGCTAGAATTCTACTGTTCCTCCTGGCTTACCGTGCATCTATCTACAATACCACTGGGATGACATCAGCTAAGATGGTCGTCAGGAGGTAATTGCGGCTACCTTGCGACCTCCAGTTTGGTACTCCACCTGATGCTGACCAGTCGGCAATCGACTACATGCGGGAGTTGACTGACAGACTGAGAGGAGTTCATAGCATGCTAAATAGCACCTTAAACTAGCCAGTGACAGGATGAAGGTTCGTTATGAACCTCTGGCCTACTCTACTGGGTTCAACGAAGCCGGATTACAGTGGTTGTACCACCTACCTGAACAAGGGAAGAATCACAGAAACTACAGCGTTCCTGGGATAGACCATACAAGGTAGTGAAGAGAACCAACGATGTGGTCTACAGAATTCAACGCCAGTCTAGAGGAAAAATAATAGTGGTGCATCTAGATAGACTTCCGAGTTACAAGGAAGCTAATCGGGACTATCAGCTCTCAGGAGGGAGCATTGTGGCGAGTCGTAAAAACGACGTTTGAATTTCACGGACGGAGGCTAGAATAATGGTGTCGTATTGGTAGAAATAGATTCGGGAATCGTTGACTAGCGAGTCTAAATACCCGTATATACCATGGAAATGTCTAGGCTCCTCTTTCAAAGGTCTCTACGAGCCTCTATGTTCCATTTCGTGACAGACCGATTGTGCCAGAAATTTCCATACTGGAAATGTCTCGACCGAAGGCCTTGACGTTTCCCTCCCCGCTCTATATAATCTATGTCAGTCAATATATTGTATTATGACAGTGATTAGTGAGCAAAGAGGAAGATAACAAATTGTAGCGAGTGGACTCGTTCGAGACTGTAAAATAATTGTGCACTAGATGAACTTTACATCAAGATTAATTATTTGTGCAAATTGTGAGTCAAGTGTAACTGATAGCTTGTAAAAACAAATGAAGTTTTTGTGTAGCATTACATGATTATTTGTGTTGATTATTTACGCCAAAACGACGTGAAGACGACTCTACTGCCTAATGGTAATAATATATTGGCAATTTTACCGCTTACTGCACAGATGTTATAGTTTAATGCAGTCTTCATTTACTAAATTATGGGCCGTACATCGACCCAAATGGAACCATCGATAGTACTTCAATCATACGCATTTAAAGTGTCAATATACTTTTCCCTCTCCTATGATAATTTAAGTTCTGACTTCAGGGTGAGCGATATTTTCTGGCTTTCTATCGGCCCCTATATACTATCTGCCTGTAAAAATTAGTAACTTCCTAACTTTCCTCTAAATATTTATATTATTCCCCATTCAGTTATAAGGGAGAAAATGAAGATTAAATACACTATTTTGATTATATTGAAACTCAGCTACTTAGATGTTGCGGACATATCCAGAGAATGGAGGAGGATCGGCTACCAAAATGCGTTTTGGAATAGAAACCTAAGGGAAGACGAAGCAGTGGAAGACCTGGAGTCAGGGAATATATTTATACACGAAGGAGAAATGTCTGCAGCTCACTATTATTCAGTTTTCTCTATTCACCTGTCTGTTTATCTATTTTTGGCCCAAGAAATTTCCTAAGAACTTTATTCTCAAATATTCGCAGTCTTCTTTCCTCCCTTAAAGTAAGAGTCTATGTTTCGCATCCATATAGGCCTAATAGGCCTATAACTGGGAGAATAACAGTTTCATATATTTTCAGTTTAACGTTTTTGAAAGGAGTTGGGAAGTCAAGAGTCTCCTGTAATGCATATAATAGCATGCATATCCAGATTTGAGCCTATGTTTAATTTCTTTTTGCGTCTTATTCCTTTTTTTAATTATTGTTCCTAGATATTTGAAGTCAGCCACTTCTTCAAAATTTCATTCATTTGTCATTAGTTGTTCATTTCCATTAAATAACGCATTTCTATGTGTGAACATATCTTTAGTTTTATTGTTATGCTCCTTGTCTCTGGTCCCGAGGGTCGCGGGTTCAAACCCGGCCGGGGTCGATGTATTTTTTTAGGATGGAAAAATCCAAGAAGCAAGTCCTCCGGGAGGGACTTTAAGCCGTGGGATTTCAGGCTCGTAAAAGATCCTTAAGCCTAAATGAAAAGGCCTCTAAGCAAAATTTACCGAATTTCCCCGTCCTAGTACTACCTTGGTTTCCTAGATGTCAGTACGAGGCGGAACGCTGACCACGGACCACTCAAATGATATCTATACGAAACAAGTGTAACTAAATTAGTATGGTTCAAATTCTTCCCTTAAGGGGCAGAGCGCCTAAATCTGTGTTAAGGGAAAGCATGGGCTTACAAGATACAAGAAGATATTTACTTCCAGTCCCAATTTCTTAGTGTTACTCTATAGAGTGTGCGTGTTGTCACTTAGTATCTCCTCGCGCCATCTGTCAATAATACTACATCATCAGCATAAACTAACAGCCTCTCGTCTATTTTACATTCATTGTCAATGTCAACAATGTCATTCCTAAGTACACAAAGCTGTTCATGTTTCTTGATATCTCACCAGTTTATTAAAATAATACTACGAAACAATCTGCAATTCAATTTACGCCCAATCCAATGATGCATCCCATACCAAAATGTTCATACCCATCATACCTCATAGACTGTCCCTTTATCTATGGTCTATCTACATAACCACACAATTTCTCGCCAATCATGGACGATTTAAATCTTACCTACACAGAATGAACAAACCTGCTTCACCTTATTGCAACTGTCCAGAAAAATCACCGCAGACGGCCCACCATCTGATGACTGAATGCAACATGTTCTCCAGAGATCGACCAGCTATACTACAAAATGCTACTCTGCCAATTATTCTGAAAATTCATTTCAACACAGTCAACGTTACAGAATTCCTGACGCGGATCTTTCATCAGCAGCCACAACTACAATATGTACAACAACAAACTCTAAATACCCCTTGATATACCCTTTGGCGAAATACGGGTTGTAGCATTTATGTTTAAATAAAAATAAAAAAACTCTCACCACGGTTTGTCCACTTTCCCCTCCCGCTGTAAATGTCATGGTTTTAGTTTTGTTAACCCTTAAATTCGCAATATATCCTATAGGATAATATATATGGCATGATAAGAAAAATAAATGCATGGACGGGATTCGAACCCGGAACTCTCTCTCTCTCTCTTTATATATATATATATATATATTATATATATATATATATATATATATATATATATATATATATCTCAATTAGTTTATTTTATTTAATATTTTTAATAAAACAGAAGAAATCGAACGAGTAGAAAGCTCTTAAATGTATGTAGGATTGCATATCATTACAAACTCAAGAAAATATACAAAAATAAAATTTTATAAAGTAATGGCTGTTTCTGTATAGTTGTATGGATCAGAATGTTGGACGATCACTAAAAGACGACAAAAAAAGATTGGAAGCAATTGAGAGGAGTTTTCATTAAGCAATATAGCAGGATATACTCTGTTGGATAAGAAAATAAATTAAGATATAAGAAAGGTACTAAATATTTTCAAACTTACTGACTGAATAATTAAGTATTGGAACGCCTGGAAAGAACATGTTGATAAAATTCCAGAATAAGTATTTGCAAAATTATTGCTGAATTATAGACCAGACGGATGGGGAAATGTTGGACGCCCACACAGAAGATGGTCTGAAAAAAATTTAACAATTTTAGTTTTCATGAAACCGGAGCGAGCCAACAGGCTTAATTTCTAGATGATGAAGAAGTCCCAATAATAATAGTTATGTATGATATCGTTTTCAGTTATGGTTAAATTACTATGAGAAACTTTGGACTGCCACAACTAATATAACACAGCATACCTTCAGTGATTATGATGTAGATCCTATCACCTTTGATGAGTTGAACTCCGCGTTATACATATGCAAACTACGGAAGACACCAGGATCAGACCATATCAACAGAGAATTATTAAAATATGCTTCGATCCAATAAAAAAGTATATCTTATTAATAATTGTTGGAAACTGGCTGTGTGCCAGACGAATGGAATAACTCATTAGCTGTTCATAACAAAAGGAAAAAAAAAACAATTATTATAGAGGAATTTGTCTGCTAATTGCTGCCTATAAAATTTATGCAAAAATAATTATTAACAGATTAAACACAATTTCTGACGTAATTATCCTAGAAGAACAAAAATGGCCGACCCCTCAACACATTAATGTATGCAGATGATGAAGTAATATTGGCTACTTCTGAAGATCACCTATAGAGAGCAGTACATAGATTGTCAAATATAACCCAAAATTATAATTTACAAATTTCGGTAAGACAAAAACTATGACATTTCAAGGGAAAATACCAATACGAACTAAAATTGTTATTGACAACAATATAATAGAACAAGTTAATAACTTTACCTATCTTGGCTGGAACCTTTCATACGACACATGTAAAGACATAGACATAAAATTGGTCAAATTCCAAAAACTTATAGGATCAATAAAAAACACTCTTCTCCGAAAACTACGCCCAGATACAATTTTAAAATTTTATAAAACTATGGCTCTTCCAACTCTACTTTATGGCTCTGAAAACTTGACTCTTACTACAGGTAAATTAAACAGGATACTAGCTGTAGAAATGAAGTTATTAAGACCTTTGGCGGGTTATACACTTTATGACCACATGCGGAATGAAGATATCCGCAAAGCTCTCAACACACCAGCCATAACTGAAACCATTAAAATATACCAACATAATTGGCATGAACACTTTCTTAGAACACTTTCTCTGCAGCTATTGAACTACAGACCCACAGGATGAAGAGACCCAGGAAGACCTAAGAAGAGATGGAGGGATCAATTTCTATCCTGAAGCGGAAGAGGCCAATAACCTAATCCATGACTGCATTTGATGATGATGATCGTTTTCAGTGCGGTTCGCAACATTCAAATAAGTGACAAGAAAAATTAGCGCTTTGCCAATTTATGGGTTAACATTAAAAAGTAATCCATGGGTTGCAGAGTATGTTGATACTCGTCTGCATATCGTCCACTTCCATGAAACAGAGGCATAAGTCGTCCGCGTACATTAGAACAGGGATTATTCTCGCTCTCACTGTTGGAGGATCGATCCCCGCACCCCAACACTTCTAGCAGCAGTAGTATTTTGAATGTACATGTCCGAATGTCAGTTGAGATGACGAGCCTGTATTCAGGTAGGATGCGACATTCCGAACCTTTTTTTTAAATAAGTGGACATAGGTTGAAACATTAAGAAACTGTGTTCAACAAACAAACAAACAAACATGTATATTACCATTTTTCTAATGTGGCAATCAAGCGTTTGCGAACCCATGTCAATATAGTTTTATTAAATCGAGTTTGATTTAACACCTCACCTTAAATTTTGTAGATTTCTCGAAGACTAGTTTCGATACATCTTCGTATCATTTTCAGTTTTATCTAGCTAAAGTATCATTAAAAGTAGCATTAAAAATAATGTTAGATAGAACTGAAAATGATACGAAGATGTATAGAAACTATTATTGAATAAATCTACAAATATGAGGTGAAGTGTTAAATGTAACTGTATTTATTAATTAAAATAAATCTCATAGTGTGATTTACTTTAAATATTAATATCTTTATTTGTTCTTATCTATATGTGAGATATCTATACCTGAAATTTGGTCCACTGTTTTCGTTACACTCTGTACAATAATGTCTAGTTTGTACAAATGTATTGTTTCAGGTTGTCTGGTGATTTATGGTGTTTGGTGCCTGGAAATTCTATCCGAAAGAGGACTGATGGAGAAGAGGGAAACGGCGGGACTTTAATGAAAGGTTGAGTAAAAAGTGTTCTTTTATTTAAATGATAGTGTAAATTATAATATGGTTGAATTTGTTTTCCCCTCTAAAAAATAAATGGAAATATTCAAAAGTGAAACATGTTTGTCACGGTAAGGAAAAGGTCACCATGACGTCCTAAGTTTCTCAACTTCGTGGGTCCAAACTTAGTTCGGTTCAATGAATATTTAGGACAGGACTTAAAATTGTAGGTCCTGTATACAAAATTATGTTAACTCTGACATAAAAAGAACAAAATGTGTACTTCATTTCACGCCCAGTTTTATGAATATAATGATCTAAGATGTTGTAAAGCGTTGTTATGGGAGTAAGATAGTATTACTTTTTTTTCCCCCTATTTGATGTAATATTTCCGTTTTCCGCACGTTTTGGGAAGTACTGTATACTAATGCAAAGAAGCAACAAATGAAAAATTAACAAAAACATATTTTGGGGCTCTAGATTAAAAAAAATGATAAATACAATTTTGAGTTCTGAAAAAATCGTTAATTACTTAGTCATTTTCAGACATAAATTCATAATTATTTCATAGTTCTGTTGTTATTTCATAGTTCTGTATTACCGAAATTAATACATCGTTAGTAAACTTTTAGAATTAGTTTTGTAATAATACTTTTATTTATATACAGATTTCAATGTTTACACATCTCTCTGTGCCGAAAGTTTTACTTTCGTTCTCCACTTGCCCATATCCATCCACTCCATGCCCTTCAGTTCTCTTGTTTTTATTCCAGTTCTTATTTCTTACATCCCTGAGTTTCGAGTTATTCCTTTCTTTCTTCTTCCAGGTGGACACCATTCCAATGTTTTTCTAGTTAACCTTACTTTTTGCATTCCTCGAACTTGCTTATACCAATTTAACTGCTTATATCTTACATAATCTACTATTAAATATTAATTTTTTCTCATATGACTTTATTTCTTAATTTTTCCAATTTTCAACATCTTGCTGCTCTCCTCAAGAAATAAATTTCCACCGACATAAGTTTTTGTTCTAAGTTTTTGTTAAATTTCCAAGGTTCAGTTCTCATTATTGAATTATGTATTCGTAAATTATTTTTCTTGATTATTTATTTGTTCCATAGGGCACTATTTAACATTGCTGTTATTGCTCTACCTTTATTTGATATATTCTTAATATCACTTTCTTGTCTACCCTCTTTATCTACTTTTACCTCCAAATACGCCAATTCTTCACATCCTGTAATATATCCCTTCTGGTTTTCTAATATTAAATCTTCGGTTTCTGCTCCACATCTCATATACAATGTTTTGTAGCATTAATATTTTAAGAAATATGTGAACATCCTATGGAATACTATAATTGGAAAATTACACATTTTTAATTGGGATATAGACAAAACAAATTCTTAATTAGGCCTACAAGCAGTGGTCATTATTTTTTATATAGGCCTAGTCAGATAAATATGTGTGCCATCACGTGATTAAAAATAAAGCATGACAGTATGCAATGAAATGTAAAAGTGCGTGTAAGAGTGAATATACCTACCTCTTCAATGACATATAGTTTTTATTATATTTTAACCCAAACTGTTGAGTTAAGTAAATTAAGCGGCAAGGATTATGTTTACGTACTGGTCGGCCGGATTCGATCCCCTGCAGCGGAGGAGTAACGATTTTTATTTTGCCATTTGTGTCCAGACTGTCTTCTACGAAATGACTATCCTGGGGGTAAAGGCACCAGAGAACAGGACAAAAGCCAGTCTTTCTTCTCGTGTTGGATCCTTGCTCCATCTACGTTGAGATTTCGTATTAACCGCGTCATTCCTTTCGTAAGCCGAGATTAATAAGTTTAAAACTTGTATATGTAATTAGTGTTGCCTTTGCTCGGAATGAACAAATCCATTGAATATAGTTTTACTAGAAAGATCCGTATTGGAAAATTTACACATCACCTCATGAATTTAGTTGAGAATGAGGAAGAGGAACTGGGCCAGTAGTTGAGTATTCATGAAGATAGTGACGACAATGGGTGTCAAATTATCTTCTTTATCACTTGAAAAATAATCTCGTAGCTGAGAGCAAAACACTCTGCATCTTCATATATAAAAATGAGTGAGAGTCTGTCTGACTTTTATGGACACAAAAACTACTTGACCGATTTAAATGGGGATTTTACCATCATTTAGAGATTTTTCTGAGACAATTAACGTATATGTAACATATTACCATACGTACTATAGGGCCGGGACTAAAAATGGGGCATCGGTGCACTAAAATAGTCGTTTTCTGGACGCTTAAATGACTTAAGACTTAAGGCTTAACACTGGTCAACACTGAAATTTGCACCTGACAAAAATTATATGTTTCTAACGTATGTTTACGTCCTAATTCCAAAACTGAAATCTCTTTTGCGTTATCACCTACCACTTTGAAGTAATCGCCGATTTATGATTATACTGGCGGCCCAACCGAGCGCATAGTAGCGGGCTATTGTATACATAATCTATTGTATTGCCGTTACCTCACCCTCATGAAGAAGGAGCATATGACAACACATTATTAGTTTATTACTGGGAAATAAACATTTCCAGCCTATTGAGCGGTCTGTTTCAATTTATGAGCCCTATAAGTGGCATGGCCGATTGCATGGTGTAGCAAATTATATGTTTGCACAATTCATTTTATTGTGGTCTCTTAACCTCCCCACTTTTATTGTTGAAGCAGAGTGAAAAAGTAGTAATTAAAAAATATATTTAATTTTCTAAAGGATCTCAATTTAACAAAAGTCAGTCGGAACTATTAAGGTCTCGGTCACAGAACTAGTACTTGCTAGAGCCCAATGTCAAACAACTTACAGCGAACGTGACACTTTGTGAATGAATTTGTCTATTGTAATGATGTTGATGGACCAATGGAGCAATTGAGCGGTAAAATTTTACAATCCACAAGAATGCCGCCTTTTCATTGGTTATTACAAGTTAAGTTTAAAGTCTGTGTTGTTACATAATGGTAATGTTTATCCTTCTGTGCCTATATCTATTGCTCAGACTATTCATATGAAATAAACGTATGAGAAAATTAATTTACTTTTAAAAATTGTTAACTACATAAAATATGAAATATGTGGAGATCTACAAGTCATAGGATTACGCCTTGGAATGCAGAGTGGTTTCACCAAGTATTGTTGCAATTTTTTGCGAGTGTGACAGTCGAGCAAAACAACATTACGAAGTAAGAGAGTGGCCTCTAAGGGATGCTTTGCTACCACGGGACAAGGGTATTAAACACCAACCACTAAAAAAGAACACATATTCCTGCCACCCTTTCATATTAAGCTAGGTGTTACGTCACTACCACAATGTTGATCGAATTAACAAACCCGCAACCCGACTAAATTTAGATTCAATGGTCGAAAAGTCCTCTGGTATGTCGCTGGGATTTTTATGTCGAGAAAGAATTTGTAGAACACTTTGGTAACTATAATTAGGTTTTATTACGAGTATTACACTATCAATAATAGAAACAACTTCACTTGTTTGATCGGAATACTCAGATTCCTTACAACGAGGGACCACGAAGCATTCAAAGCCTCGACCTACGAGCAATGCCGTCGTCGTAGACGGCCTGGTTAATAAGCGAGGTACTTAGACCTCTAATAAAACACAACCGTAATCCTAAACGGCCTGGCACAAACTGAGGTATTCAACCTCCAATAATCAAAACGATACCATCGCCCACGATGGCCCTGCTAACACTGAGGTGTTCAACGTCCAATAATCAAAACGATACCATCGCCCACGATGGCCCGGTTAACACTGAGGTGTTCAACGTCCAATAATCAAAACGATACCATCGCTCACGATGGCCCGGCTAACACTGATGTGTTCAACGTCCAATAATCAAAACGATACCATCGCCCACGATGGCCCGGCTAACACTGAGGTATTCAACGTCCAATAATCAAAACGATACCATCGCCCACGATGGCCCGGCTAACACTGAGGTGTTCAACGTCCAATAATCAAAACGATACCATCGCCCACGATGGCCCGGCTAACACTGTTCAACGTCCAATAATCAAAACGATACCATTGCCCACGATGGCCCGGCTAACACTGAGGTGTTCAACGTCCAATAATCAAAACGACACCATCGCCCACGATGGCCCGGCTAACACTGAGGTGTTCAACGTCCAATAATCAAAACGATATCATCGCCCACGATGGCCCGGCTAACACTGAGGTGTTCAACGTCCAATAATCAAAACGATACCATCGCCCGCGATGGCCCGGCTAACACTGAGGTGTTCAACGTCCAATAATCAAAACTATACCATCGCCCACGATGGCCCGGCTAACACTGAGGTGTTCAACGTCCAATAATCAAAACGATACCATCGCCCACGATGGCCCGGCTAACACTGAGGTGTTCAACGTCCAATAATCATAACGATACCATCGCCCACGATGGCCCGGCTAACACTGAGGTGTTCAACGTCCAATAATAATCAAAACGATACCATCGCCCACATGGCTCGGCTAACACTGAGAGCGAGTCACACGTGGACACGCTAGACTTGGACATAACACCGACGATGTTGGTAGCCATGGCAAAGGCTGCAGCAAAACAGTATACCAACATAAATGTCTGGTGCTGTACTCAGTCGCCTCTAAGTGGAGAGCAAGTAAACTACATCGGTAGTCGATGAAGATCACGCCAGATGCGACTGAGCCAACCGCACCGGCTAAAGTGATGAGACACATGTCGCAACACTAGGCTCAATGAAAAATTGTGTTAAGGCTCTAAACAAAAATGGTAAAAGTTTCCTGTATTTAAAAGAAAAAAATCCAAGAATTAGTGAAGGTAAATTGAAGGAAGGCATTTTATTGGCCCACAAATTCGTGAAGTGATGCAAGACAAGTTTGATGACATGCAAGAGGACAGTAAGAAAGCAGCATGGGTGGGATTCAAGACAGTGTATGCTAAGTTTCTGGGAAATGTAAGGGCCGAAAACTACCAAGAAATTATTGAGAACTTGCTAAAGACACATAAAAACTTGGTGTATAATGTCATTGAAAATACATTTCCTACATTCCCACCTGGACTTCGTTCCTCCAAACCTGGGGGCCGTCAGCGTTGAACACGGAGAAGGTTTTCATCAATACATATCTTTCATGGAAAGAAGATACAGAAGGCAATGGCCATCCATCATGTTACATGACTATTGTTGGAAGCTTTAGGGATGTTCCTGATGTTGTCTATAAGCGTAAATGTACCAGAAAATCTTTTTAGGATGTGAGTAAAATTAAACTTTTTTTTCTATATTTCTATACTTTTTTGCATGATAAATCAGTAAATTTGTGACTACGTCTTCCCGAAAGTTATTTAATCTACACATTTATTTCTTAATAATCCTTATATTTATAAAAATAACATAAGGAATTACCAGAACCTGAAATTAGATATGTTCGGTCATTTTCTTTTTGGATTTGTATGGAAATTTTCAATCACGTTTCCTGCAAAAATGGTAAATGATAGAAAGTTTTGGATTTCAGATCTGAATTCAGCATAGGTCAGATATATATATATATATATATATATATAAACACCTATTTGTGTTACCACACTTCGATTATTGTGACATTATATATAATGATCTAAACTATGACTTGTCGCAGAGACTGCAGCGTGTTCATAATGCTTGCGTTCGATTCATTTTCAATATCCGCCGTTATGACCATATTTCCGAACACTTTAATAACCTCTCTTGGCTCCGTCTTACTGACAGACGTAAATTGCACTCTCTTTCACTACTTTTCAAGCTTCTGAATTCCTACATCCCTACTTACCTGGCGTCTAGATTGAGAAGTTATCCTCTTACCACAATATTGACACTAGATCACAAGATAGCAGTCTGCTAACAATTCCTCTTCATAGCACTTCCTCCTATTCTACTTCCTTCACAGTAGCCTCTGCCCGCTCCTGGAATCTCCTTCCTCAAGATATCAGGGGTTGCCGCACACTTGGTACCTTTAAGTCACGCTTATACAGTTACCTGTTGTCTAATAATTAATTTTTCTCTATTTATTTAATTTTATACTATGTCATTAATCTTTTCCTGTTTTTTATATATATTGTACATATTATATATTTAATTCGTTAAATTTAGAGTAAATCAAAATACATTATAAATATTAATTGTATTGTATTCATAACTTGTAATCGTTTATATATATATTGTAATTTAGATTTAAGACTATTTTTTGTTTGTATTTTTTTAAACCTGGTTGAGTGGTAGACAAGGCCTTAAGGCCTTAACTCTGCCAGGTAAAATAAAGCTATTATTATTATTATTATTATTATTATTTTCATTCGAGTTCAAAAAAGAGTTTGAAATTTATTGTCCAATGTAATCATTAATATAGGCTACACATAATTGAATATCTCAAAAACAAAATTGTACAAAAAAAAGTGTGCGACAACATATGTCTATATTTACGGATAACTCACAAAATCCATTTTCGTCTTTCAGCTCATTGATGCCAAAAAGATCTGGATAAGTTGATTCCCAGGCAACGCAGGGCAATTAGCACGGACCATCTAAAAGTAATTACGATATAAATTTATAATTATTTTTCTTTTATTTATTGAATTAAACATAAAATCACATTTAATTTATTTAGCCATAGTAGTGCATGTCGGGTATTAGGTAGTATAAGATGTTTATAAATGTATTTGGACGCCTCCATACGGTGAAACGCGAAACAAATAAACAATAAATTAGAAGATAAACATTGGCATACTGGCATAATCGACGTTAGTTCGGTTAGGGATCCATTGCGATTTATCCAGGGTGAAAATCACAAAATGGTTATCGCGTTTGTACAAACGTTGAATATGACTATGATAAATTTGAATTCAAAATTTTGATAAATTATGAACTACCGGGTCAAGGTCTATGAATAAATTTGAAATTTTGGAATATTCAGATGAAAACGTGGCAACCGGAGAAGAAATTGATGTTAATAGCGAAAATGAGACTCTAACTATCTAACTCATTGGTACTACCGAAGCCGTAGGTTCATGACCTGCAGACATAAGCTCTTCTTACATCCAAATTCCTAGCTAATGTGTAAGTGTAATCAAGAGTTTAAACATCTTCTCCCGGGAGGTTGGTTTACTGTGAGGCCCGGGTAGCGTGGAACACGTAAAAAGTACCATAAATAATATAATAATAATAATAATAATAATAATAATAATAATAATAATAATAATAATAATAATAATAATGATAATAATAATAATAATAACGCTTTATTTAAGTTGGCAAGTTAAAACCATAAGACTTTCTCTTCCACTCATCCAGAAATAATATAATCACATACTTATTACAATTTTAAAATACTATTAATATATAGGCTACACCAGCGGTTTCCAATATTTTTCTAATCGCGAACCCCTTCCACAACGATTTGAGTTGGGTGAACCACTGACTTTTAAATATACATACAGTAGACATGCATACAATTTAATTCCAAGCAAAATGTTTAATAACCTTAAATTAACTTAACCCTTAACGGTTAAAACCTAAAGTTACTCTAGTTACGTCTTAAAAGTTACACAATGTGTAGGTCTAGTTGTAGCGAAATCAAATGCATTCCTAACGCTGTTACATAACTGTCAATCAGGGATTCGCGGTAAATTATAATTTATTGTGGAAATCATGTGATAAATTCCCGATGTTACACATGTGCGACAAGAGACAATATCGGGCTAATTTAATTTTAAAATAATAATAATTATTATATTATTATTACAATGCTGCAGAAATAAAGGAAACAATAAAAGACCTAACCTCGAAACCCGCCATTACGGAAAAGTTTTGGCGAACCCCTTGAAATATTTGGCAAATTCCCTGGGGGTTCGCGAACCACAGGTTGGGAAAAGATGGGCTACACAAAGGAAAATGATAATGTGGTCTAATATAAGCTAAGACTAACAAAACATGGAATAAAATAAAGAAAGAAAAGATTCCAAGATGAATATTTATAGGTAAGTTATATGGGACAATCCATATCAAATCGGACAGCAAAAAATCTTGCAATTTATTTTTCTAATTTTATGTATCCCTAAATATAGTGAATACATTTATAAACGTATTAATACAGAAATTTAATTTTTATCATTTATAGGTTCGTAGTTATGATGATCTAAAATTATCGTAAATATGATAAACTAAAACGTTTACTAACTAATATTTCTGAAACAATAAACAGCAAAAAATTGTTTCAAACATATTTATATAGGTGATATCATGTAGTTTAAGGGTGTTATTTTTATAATTAGGATATTTTCATTTTCGGTGTCAGTTTTCTGTTTTATGGCGGTTTACTACAGTACATATCAAAAAAATGAAAACGAAAAAAAAACAGGATACTATTCACGTAATAAGGGTTAATTTCCAGCAATTACCCTTTTGGAGAGTTTAATAGTTCAGACAATATAAATGTTTTTTATGCTATTTTCGTAAAAAACTCGCGGGTCGAAGGCGCAGCAGATTCATTTCATGACCAAGGTCGCGCGCGTACTTTATTGAAAGAGCTTCATCAGTGACTTTTTCAACTGCCATTAAATCGAATAGATTATTATATGTTCTGCTTAATGGAACAGTACCGTAAATTTATAAAAGTGGCGATATTTTAATTCTTACGCAGATGTTTATTTATCAAATTTTATTGCTGAAGTGAGAAGTAAAGAGATCTGTTACTTACGTTTACTGTGAATTATTAAACAAATTATAACTAACTCACTCACTGGCTCTGTGGAACCTGTAGGTTCATTGCAGTGCGGACATGAGCTCTCCATACATCCCATCCCGAGCTAACGTTTTCCAATTATCCCCTGTATAATCTACTTCCCTCAAATGATGTATAATGTTATTCTCCCACCTCATTCTTAGTCTTTCAACTGGGCGTTTTCCCTCCGATTTTCCTACCAGAAATTTCCAAGCACCTCTTTCATCTTCCATACGTGCCACATTTCCTGCCCATCGCAGCCTACGAGACTTAACTGTTTTTATTATATCTGGCTTCCTATACAGATCATGTAGCTCACTATTATGTAGTTTTCTCCATTCACCTGTCTGTTCATCTCTTTTTGATCCAAAAATTTTCCTAAAGACTTTATTCTCAAATACTCGTAATCTTCTGCCCTTTTTTAAAACAAATTATTTATTTTGTTACAAATTTTTTTATTAAAGTTTAAATGTAATATTACATAATAAAAACTCTTTCATCATTAATTGAATAAACTGGTATAAATTTGTATTATGTTATAATTACTAATTTCAGTCTTAAAATAACTTTTTATTCAGTGTATTTTATTGTACCCTGAAAACTTTGACGAAAATAGTATTGTTTTAAGATATAACTTCCAAATAAAACCGAATGTTTTTATACTCGTACCACTTCCTATCAAACGATAATAATGCAATGTCAGCAAAGTCTTCCTTAAACATCTGTTTTATATCAACAATTCTCAAGTTCAGACAGTTGATTTACATCAGTATGTTTAGTGCATCTCGTCATTTTAAGTGTCACAGTCAAATTTAAAATATATCTTATTGTTTTTAACTCACAAGTTTTGCAGATCTACAAAGACTGAATGGTGAGTTAGAAGTTAAATATAATTTTAATTATACATATATTAGTATACAATAGTTATTAACAATATTATGTGTTAATATATAATTTTACAATTTCTTAAATGTTTCTGAAATGAGAGAATAATCGTAGAGGTATACATTTTGTGTTATAAAAGGAGAATAATGGGAAGTTTAGACATTAAATTAAACACTATAACAATAATTTAGCTTATAATAAAAGCTAATATTATCGTGCATTTTAATATAATCTTAGATATGTCATGAGTAGGGGATGCAAGATCAGTAAATGATACCAAGCCAATGAAATATATTTATATCTCTTAAATATTACTTGTAACAGCATGAAAATTGTTATAAATTATTATCGATAGCTTAACGTTACTTACAATATTCAACATCAGACATTGGTGTAGGGTACAAGTACAAAATATTACAACACATTACAAAACTACTCTCTAGAAAATATTATTAATAGGCCTACCAGCTTGAATTCGTAGGTGCTTAGTAATTTAAATTAAACTATACATTAGCCAAAATCAGCACAAAATTAACCGCCTACTGAATATATCAATAAAGATTGTTATATTTAATGACGTTTATTATGTAGCAATTTATTTCAAGCACGAGGTTCTCCTACGTACCATAAATTTACGACACGGGACTCACGGATTTCCTTCCTTCTGGAGAAAGCTACATTCAGAATTGTTACGCCTTTAAAAATGTCATTGATTCCTATCGAGTTTGAACCCGCGAACCTCGGAATCGGAGGCGTGCAGAGTAACCACTTGTCCACGATGATGATGATGATGTAATAATTGTAATAATGATAATAAAAATAATGTAATGATGATAATAACAATAAAAATATTTGTAAGTGCGCAAAGGACTATTACCAAGTAGCTCCGTCATTGTTTGTACGAGCGAGCGATCTCCACTCACGCGAAAGGTATTGCGGGCAGTCTACACATAGGAGATTTTAGGAAAAATAATTATTTTTGGTAGTTTCCTTTCAAGACTCCACTTTAATACTAATTACAAAAAATTAACTGGTGTTCAGGTAATAATGTGGCATTTTTTGATTTTATAAATTTTTTGGTGAGGAAGGTCAATTGCGTATTAATTGCATTTACGCCCTTCAGAAAAACGTAAATATTAACATACTTATTTTTAAGCGATAGAGCATAAAATAATCTATAATGTGAATATCTTTTCAAGTTGAGGGAATATCCATACTTCGAGAAATGTATTTTATAAAAGAGACTATTTAAAACAGTACGATAATTTGACAGCTCTATTACTCTTTAATTACACCAAGCGAAGACTTGAAATTCGGTTCAGATATTCAGTATATCATAAAGTTTCACTGTAAAAAAATTGTAAACTTTTAAAGATGTGAGTTCAATTTTCACAATTTTTTTGCCGATTTCGTATGGAATGTCCCATATATACAAAATGCTATATAAAGTTGTAGTACTTTCATTTTGTGGAATATATAATATCAGTTAGACCATCCTCATGGGCTAGTGGTCAGTGTTACTGACTACTGTTCGTGAGGTCCCGGGTTCGATTTCCGGTCAGACCGTAGGCATTTTTTCTTAAAGGAATTATTCTTATGGTTGCCCATGGTCTGGGATTTAGGTTAAGAACTCTCCTGGCATTTCGTTATCATTTATCACCCATCATATCATCGGGGTTACGTAACTCCGCCTTCCAGGTGCCCCAACCTAAGAAATTGATTACAATTCCGCCAATGCCAGGGGAGAAAGCCAGAAATGTCATAAAAGGTAATCTGGTGGCATTGGACCAAAAAAAAATCAGTTAATTTGGATTTAAATAATGATAGCGATGACATGACTGGGAAGTGAGTTCCAGCTCTAATTACATCAGAGTACATATGTCCTGTGCTGTGGTAAAACGGACAGCTTAAACTAAGAATAAAAATTAAATTTATCTGTAGTTTATAGTTGAAGCATCCTGAAAATGGTTGCGATGCTTCGCGATAAGGGGTTGCCATCTTATTTGTTTTTTCGATACTTGAACCTTATCTAGATCAAATTACTTGTCTCTGAATATCATTAAAAATGTTGGTGTTAATCCATGTGCTTGTCTAGTAGTGAGCAAGAAAAAAACTGTTTAATACTATATATTATAAAGAAAACCGAACATTTGTTTGGATGTAAACTTCGGTATTTAGTTTTCTCTCGAGATTGTATCGGAACTCTTTTCTTGTGACCGACAATGTAAGATAAGTTTTACAAAAAATCAATTGTAGGAGAAAAGCATTTTGCTGAAGTCGTCAATCATCAATAACAACTGACTGTCGCCATCCACGTCTTTCAGTTCTATTTCTGTTCAGTCCACATTGTGTGCCCATTTCATTCTTTCTTTGAAATGACGCAACAATAAAGAAAACCTAAACTTATATTAAACAAACGCACGACTTGAGATTTATCTCCATCAGGATTTGTAAAACCCAGAGTTCAAACCGCCTTTGTGCTTGTTATCCTAAAGTGACACTTCTATAATTTTCCTATACAGAATACAAAAAAATACATATCCGCAGAGTTTTATATATTAAATGCATTCTTTCAAAATTTTATGAACTTCACAAATCTATTATTTTCCCGGAAAAGCATATTTTTTTGCACAATAGTGCGTTCTGTCATATTTACAGGAATGGCGGATATGACCGAAAGTTCAGTTTCCTAAGTTTCGGGGTTGCCATCCTATAAATAACTAAATAACTATTTCAAATTACCTACCAAGAGCGGGAAGTAAAACCACTGTCCTTTGTACGTACATTGTATAGTACAAAAATATATCCAAAATATAGTGTTAATCTGCATAATACGAAACATCACTGCATTTTTAATTCTTCTCTACTAAAAACTTTAGACTTTTTAGCTTGATGTCCAATATTTTTTCTTTTTGAGGAAGTAACTAGTGTAACAAAATTTGCAATATTGATAACTTCTTTTAAATGTATCATCATCTTCAGCTGATCTGTTCACAAACTCGCTGGAGACTTTAATGTTTCATTCCTGAGCACAAAATAAGGAACCATACTTTCTTCACTTACAGTACAATTCTTCTCCTCCAGACAATTTCTGAATGAAATATATGTTTTTTTCTTTTCTTGATATAGATTTCTCTGACACTAAATAAGCACACCCAACTTCACATGCTTCTTAATTTTCGTCACTCATGCTTGCCGCCATTTTATACCTGATTGGTGTTACGGCCTGCTGTAGTTTAAACTAAATTATTTTCAGGATATACTTTGGTGAGACTGTTAATGACCAGTTATTTATAATGAACGTAAATATTTCCAACAAATATTATATTATTTTATTATTATTTATTATCTTGAAAACACCACCGTGCAAAAAATAATGCACAACAAATGTTTGTGTTGTGTTTTACAGAATATCGGATATTAAAAACTACTTCCTAACCTCGCATTGTAATATACTATTGCGATACATATAGAGATGGTGAGAACTTGGTCGATTTTCTCACATTACCTAGGAACCACGGGTCTCGTTGGTCCAAAAATTAGGCCTAAGTCCTTGATTCTGATCCCGAGGGTGGAATATTCAAAATCGGCTCGATCCATGGATGTTTTATGATGAAAAAATCCAAGGGACAAATGGTCCCCAAACACCGGTCGAGATAATTTTCCTGGGTTACGTATTTTTCCGGGTTTTTTCTTCACCTGTAAGACAAATGTCAGAAAACTTTAAGGCCCAAACGTTCCCGAACATCATCTGGCCATCATTATTATCATATCCATTAAGTTTAGGATTAAGGCCTTTAAGGCCCAAACGTTCCCGAACATCATCTGGCCATCATTATTATCATATCCATTAAGTTTAGGATTAAGGCCTTTAAGGCCCAAACGTTCCCGAACATCATCTGGCCATCATTATTATCATATCCATTAAGTTTAGGATTAAGGCCTTTCTGGCGCATTATTACCACCACCATCACCTATCATTGGGGCAGCGTAACATCGCCTTCCAGGCGCCACACACTCAGAAGTGGGTTACAATAACGCCATGCAAGGAGGGATGGTCTCTCCACAAATTATATTTAAAAACTGTGAAATACTTTACAATATGTGACGCGACATTTTTTCTAAGTTCCAATCATACACCATGCGCATGCGCCAACAAATGCGAAGCTGTTTTCACTATGGAATCACGGGATGCAGGCGACGTATACACGATATTTAATTAACCTAAAAGCTAACCTAATGTAATTTAAGGACTCTAACCTGTGAAAGAATGCAACGCCCAAAAATAGATATTAAGTTCTGAAATTCTGAAGTATTTATGTACAGTTAATTAGTACATACTCTATGTTGGCTGCACTGGAACATGTCCTTGTTTTTGCATAGAATATTCGTTGAAATCAATATGGAAACGTCTTCATGTTAGGTATGTAGTTAAATATCATAGAAAAATGCATTGAAATTATCGTTAAAAAATGTAAGAATCGTTGTAAATGGTAGGAAATGATTTGAGAAATGAAACCCTAAGAATAAAAATTGACAGGAGTTTATGAAGGAATTAAAAAAGTCGCGTCACAGGTTGTAAAAGAGTAGTCAAAAACTGTTTATTACCAGGTTCTTACACCCATTTAAATTGTTTAAAACAGCGGGCGATAGAGTCAAATTTAACAAAATATATTCTACCGTCGCAATAGGCTGCAAACATTCTTATCAAATCAGGACACAGTTCCTTTCACGTGGCTATTTAACTCATGCCCCAAATGGGAGTCAATGACCAATCACGTTCAGCCGTGTTTCACCAAATATTTATCAATATTAAATTTACCACATTAAAGAAAGCTCCTCCTTTTTAATATTCTGAACAGGTCTGACCATTATTTTGCAGTGACTGACTCCGTAAGAAGTTCTCTATGGTAAGAAGTACGGCTACCAGATTGTATATATAGTGCATGGATGTCAACACATAGCGCTTGCAGGAGTTGATATAGAAACATATTTAGCAATTGATTATACCACCAAAAAAGAAACCACTGTTTGCACTTTCTTAAATGTACTTTTACCCAGGTAATAATCCAGAAAAATGTAATTGTCATATTTACATCATACGACATCAGAAATGAATTGTGTTTCATTTTTTCTCCACTAGAGAGAATTCTTACAATATTGCGTTCTTTTGGCAATAAATAGTATGATCTGGTTGCAGTGATAAACAAAATAAGCAGATGAAGCGTACCAATCGTATCTCATTTGTTTTCCAACATCGCCGTTTACATTAAATATATAAATATTTTAAAATAACTATAGTTAAATAATGATTTGTGAGTAAACGGCTTAATTTTATTCGTTAAATAGTCCTAACAAATGCCACTCTTGATTTCCAAATTCTCTAGATAAATTGGAAATCACTCGTGGCATTACTTATGAATAATACACTGAAGACGTGTCTACCTTGATGTACTGTCCTCCAACGAGTTTAACTCTCAAAGGAATGTGGTTTGAGGAGGGATACTCGATGACAACACCAGTCAGGAAGGAAGTACCATCATACTGAAAACATTCACCCTATTTACGAAGGACACAGTCACAGAAAACCGCAAACTGAAAACTGCATGTTTGTGAATGAACAATACTTCCTTTCGACTCGGGCTGTAGGTACAAAAGAAACTATCTGCAATAGTATTAAACCGAATGGCAAGAATATCCTACCTCCCAGCGCTAAACTCTTCGTAGGATGACAGTATTTGTGAGCGGACAGAGACGCAGGTACGAGTTGCGCGCGCATTTTTTCCAAGTGGAATTCAACTCCCGCCAAATATACATGCCACTGTGCCTTCTCAACTCAGAAGTATCTAACTATGATTTCTCAGAGGAGATTTCTATGGATACTTGAATTCGTAAAATTTGATTTATCACAAGGAGTAAAAACGCACACAGAAAATTAATTTTTCAGAATTATAACATTTTAAAAAATGGTTCACTTTAAACGTTTAGATAGAAAGTGCCTGTCTTGTTTTCCCTGATGCTATATCACTGTTTCTGATCCATTTTCCCATTTTCAGTGTTTTCAAACTATTGGTTAACAATATTTAGAAGAGCTGTTGTAATGTAAACAATGCATTATGCATGTTAGAATGGACACATAGGGTATTACAAACTAATGATAGGATTACATGACTAAATTGTTTTCCGGTTCGAACATTTTTCTTGTATTACAACATCTAATGACATCTTTCGTTATTACATCTTATATTAGGTAAGTTGAATTAAGATTTGGGAAAGTTAAATTAAGATCTAGGTATGTTTATTAAATATAAATTGTATATTTTTGTTTACATTATGAAATTTAACTTAAGTTTTAAGGTATTTTTTCTTCCTCTCTAAATTGTTACGCCAGCAGACACATTCCAGTGGAATTCGAGACAGTTATACCGATTGAGGCAACGTGACCGGCCTCTAACACGAGATTGGTAATGTGATTATCCAGTGATTCATAGCTATGTTTGCAGAAACAATATTAATTATGTTAGGATATTAGGTTATATTTATGTAAGAGTATATAAAAAAATATGTTATAAAATTCGGTACCATCGTGCAGTCTATTCAACTGTTAAAATGATTAAAACATTGTAGGCCTTTCGGAACGAGTCCCATCCTCAGCAGGAGGTTGTACATTACTCTCCAGCTACTATCCACGTACAGTCAGATGATGTAGATAGGGTTTTGCATACTGAGTGCGTTTTCTCTTAAAATCGAACAGTTGTCAACTTCTTTTAAAATATCTACAGTTTGATTTTAAACGAGAACGGACCCGTACGCACAACCCTATCTACAACATCATCAGAAACCTGTCAGTACCTGGATAATAGCGGGAGAGTTATGTATAAACTTCTGTTGAGGATGGGACTGGTCCCGAAAGATATACAATGTTTTAATAATTTTAGCATTTTCGGAGATTACATAAAAGGTAAATAATTTTATAATGTTACTAGCTAATACCCGGCGTGCGTTGCTACGCCTAAATAAATTAAATATTAAAGTTTGACTCAATTGTATGATGTACACTGAGACAAACCAAACATGGTGGTTGCCATGTTTCGGATTTCAGGTAAACCTCCAATTCTAATTGTCGGATTTCACTCAGTTTTGGATAATACTTATCTCGGTTTATTCTAATAGGATATACTGAGTTTCGTTGTGAAATATCTAAAATTGTGACCGTTAGGACCATTTTTAAATTTTCATTTCAGGCGAACTTACACCTAATAGTTTTAGAGAGTCCAATTGTGAATCTAAACTATCCATGGACCCACTCAAACACACACAAAGGATTTCATCAAAATCGGTCCAGTCGTTTGGGCAGTTTTTAATTTCGGATTTTAAGTAAACCTCCACTTCTAATTGTCAGATTTCGCTAGTTTTTTTGTTAATACCTACCATGATTTATTTTAATGGAATATATTGAGTTTCGTTGTGAAACATCGAAAATTGTGTCCACTAGAGCGATTTTTTAATTTTCACTTCAGGTGAACTAACGCTTTTAGAGGGTCCTATTGTGATTTTAAATCATCCAGGGACCCACTCAAACACACAAAAAAAGTCATCAAAATGGGCACAGTCTTTTAGGAGGCCAGTGACACACACACGTAGCCTACGGAAGAATTATATACTGTATATCCCTACTATAACACTTCAACGGAATTTTATCATTATTTTTATATAAAATTCTAATTAATGTTTTCCTATTTTCCGTAATTACCTTATACAGCAGTAATTTGATACTTTTTCGTATTTTTTTAGTTATGATAGTGCAATGTTTGTAATAGGGGATAGAAGTTAAAAAAAATACCAATCACCCGCTATTTTACAATTAAAATTTGCAACTACGCCGGAACCGATAATCAAGAAATCAGGCATGCTACCACCAGGAATTAGTGTAGCGAAATGGATTTAAAAATGTTATTTATATTATAAACAAGTTTCATGTTTCAAGAAAACATTTTGCTTGACAAAATAGTTCAGTAATTGTCTACGTTTGTAACAGAAGCAGAAAAAATACGTATTATGAAAGAAACAAACGATGTCGAATGAATTCTTTTAAACATTGCTTGGATTTGCCAGCACATGATCAGCTTGTATTGCTTGGATTTGCCAGCACATGATCAGCTTGTATTGCTTGGATTTGCCAGCACATGATCAGCTTGTATTGCTTGGATTTGCCAGCACATGATCAGCTTGTATTGCTTGGATTTGCCAGCACATGATCAGCTTGTATTGCTTGGATTTGCCAGCACATGATCAGCTTGTATTGCTTGGATTTGCCAGCACATGATCAGCTTGTATTTTTTGCCAGATTTTCCTCTTGCGAATTTGTTTCTTTATTACATCCTAATACAATTCTCATGACAGGAAAAAAGTAATTTTAGAACCTCCTTGGAGATTTCTTTAATGCTTTCTTCATTTTTCTATAATAAACACAATTTCTTTGTGAATGAAATTGGATGAATATGTTTGTAACTGCTTTACTTTGAAAGATCTTAAGTATTCCATTGGTTTATCGGCAAACAAACCAAATCAGATTTTTAGAGATCTGAATATCGTAAGTAATGCAATGTTTTAAAGAAAAAAAGAAAAACAAAAAACTCATCTATTTTCTATTATTAGGGAATTTTAAGGGAATTAAGCTTTTACTGAAAATATTTTAGGAAACAAATACGTATCTTCATCGATCCTGCTTAGCACATACAGGAACTGAAAGTCCTATCTTTTTGTTAACGCTCTAGCGGTTCAAAATTTTTATTTTTTCGGAACCAAACTCGGCATAACTCACTGGCACTATCGAACCCTCAGGTTCATGAACGAGCGGAAATAAACTCTCCATACATCTCTATCCTGAGCTAATATTTTCCAATCATCACCTCCATAATCTAATTCCCGCAAGTCATGGTTAATGTTATTCTCCCACCTCAATTTTGGTCTACCATTTGGACGTTTTCCCTCTGGTTTTCCTACAAGAAGCTTCCATGCCCCTTTGCATTCCCCACTTGTGTCACATGCCCTGCCCATCGCAGTCTATGATACTTAACTGTATTTATTATGTCTGGCTTCCTATAAATATCATGTAACTCACTGTTATGTAGTTTTCTCCATTCGCCAGTCATCTTTCTTTTGTGCAAAAATGTTTCCTAAGCACTTTATTCTCAAATACTAGTAATATTTTCTCCTGCCTTAAAATATGAGTCCATGTTTCGCACCCATAACTGGGAGAATAGCAGTTTTATATATTTTCAGTTTAACGTTTTTTTAAGATAAGTTGGGACGACAAGAGTTCTTGTAATGCATAATAGCCTGCACTTCCACAATTAAGCCTATGCACACTCATTTAGTAATAAATTTAAAAAGTGAGGTTGAGATCGTTAATCAGAATAATCGGAAGCAATTTTCGATTTTTCGCAACGAAACTCAGTATATGCTATTAAAATAAAACAAGAAAAGCATTTTACAAAAAAAAAAATGGCAAAACTGACCATTACAAGTGAGAATTTACATGAAGGCCGAAACTTAAAAATCGCTGTAGCGACCGCCATGTTTCTTTTTCGCAACAAATCTGAATATATAAGATTTAATAAAAAAATAAATACACGTTACGTAAAGAGTAAAATTGGACAATAAAGTCCACTTGCTCAGGAATTCGCTTAGTTTGCGCTGTTTGCACGTGACGGAGTTTTTCTTTTTATTGAACAACAAGGTTAGGTCATTGTGTCACAATTCTAATCTGTGCTCTTCTTTTATGTTGAAGTTCCTTTTACGTGCCGTAAATCTATGATTCTCTGCTATATACCCAAGGCGAACAAACAATGCTCAGAGCAATTTGTTACGACCACCAAATTAGAAACATAAATCTGAAATTCTGGACAGACGAGGTTAGGAGATAACTCCAAAAGATTGGGATGGGTTGGGTATGGGAAAAAGGGACTGAAAACCGCAAGAATGTTTGGAGAAAAATAAGGAAGAGGTACATAGATATAAACCAACAAGATATTTTAGCCGAATGTACGGGAAAACGCTCACTGTTTTTACAAAGAGACCTAAAACAACTTTGGAGAAAAGAATCTTGTATACTCAACCAAGGATTTAAAGAGAGATCCGGGCTTGCTTGGTTTAGGCCAGGAGCACGGAAATTTCTAAAAATTAGCGACGATCACGAAATGTGAATATATCCAATGTGCGGGAGCTTTGAATACGAAGTACATATATTAGGAAAATGTAACGATTTAGAATATTGGAGGCGTCAATTATTACCGCAAGGATTTATAAATTCAAATCGTGAAAGATTGGTATGCTATAAGTTAATGATAAATCCAGAAAATAGAATAAACTTGGGTAAATTTCTGGACAAAACGCGGAAAATAAGAACAGCACTCATTCATGAATAAATACATGTTATCAAAATGCAATACCATTAATTCTTAATAATGTTTAATGTTATTGTATTATTATGTAATTGTAATATTATTGTGTTTTCTTTATGTAATTGTAATATTATTGTGTTTTCTTTATGTAATTGTAATATTATTGCTTTCTTTTTGTTTTTTCTTTATACTATTACCAATTATTACTTTATTGTAACGGACTGTCAACAGCACGTACGGCTTATTGTCCGTGCGACCCATATTTGTAAATAACATTGTGTATATCTTACTTGTAGTCTAATAAAGTCCTATTACTTACTTACTTAGTTTCCTTCCACAGGAACGACACTCAGATTTTTTAAGCTCTGAAAACTCATTCGACCACGACCACGACCGGATTTGAACCCACGAATCTTACAATAGAGGCAAGCGTGGTAACCTCTGACCGTCTGCAGTACTCAGAACAATAAATCATATTTTGTCAGTCCAGACTATCTGCAACTAAATTATACCCATATCATATTCAGCCGATCCGGGATCGAAACTCTATTCGTGCCTCCTTTCTTTCCCTCAGATTATGGTACTTATCTCATCTTAATTAATCTATCTCCTATAAAGATCATGTAATGTATGTGACAGAGCTTGTCGGACGTGAAAAGAATGTGGAGTGGAGGAATTATAATGTACCATGCGTTACAAAGACATTGATTCATCCATATCGCATCGTTTTACTTTGCAGCAGCTAATTCAGAATCAGTGAGAGAAATGATTTTCGAACGACAATAGAGTGTTATGAAGAACCGAGTCCATTAAGATCACCGAATGGTCAAAATGTTAAAAACAATTGGCAAATAAATGCATTTTTTGTTTATTTGTTATTTAATAACTCCGATTCTTTGGGATCATTTTCATGTAAAATGTTTTATTAGTAGGAGCAAAATTGAGTCCGTGACGTAAGAGTTTAAATGCTCTTGCACGTGTGGTCAGCATTACTACTTAAACTTTAATGTTTTTTTTTCTGTTTCAATTTTTTAACATTTTCCAAAACTTAAAATTCTCTTTACGATGCAGTTTTCATGCTATCAAAGTGAAATTTTGTGATTAGACTCCCCAATATATCCTAATTCAACTTTGCTATGCAGTTATTAGTCTAAGACACACTTGGGTTTTTAATTTGAGATGGAAATGCATGAAAGTGGATATTTTTTTTAAATGAAAAATAAGCAGTATCCTCCTTTTATGATTTTTTTTAACAAATGTGTTTAGTGGAATCATAAAGACTCTGAATCTCAATTTCATGAGATAATATTTAATAATGCATCGTAATGAGCATTTTTACAAAATATTTTAAAAATATGATGATCTTGAAAAAGATTTCCGGGCTGTAGGCCGTGGTCTCGAGGCTTGAGCTTCCCCGAAGTTTCGCCAGAGACTGCATCTGGCATCCTCAAGGGTTGTCGCAAGACCCTTGAGAATGCCAGACGCAGTCTCTGGTGAAACGTCAGGGAACTTCAAGCCTTGAGACCACGGCCTACAGCCCGGAAATCTTCTTAAAGATCATCATAGCAACTCCGGCCGTGAAAGCCTAAGTCAATACATTAAAAAATAGTTTTAAAGAATCGTAATTCTATAATTCTTCTACTTATAAATCCCAAACTTTACAGAAACACTTCTATGAGCACATAATGTATATGATAAAAAGTTCAAAACAATCCGACGGAAAGAAAATGAAATTCAGCAGTCGGTTCCCTTAACCCTGAAACTACCGTTACACTCACCCTCATTGACAACCATTCCTACATTTCTCTAAGCTTCACGTTCGACGAGCTGTGTCACATACTATAACTCAGTGTTATGTCGTTTTGATCCAAAATTTTTGTTCTCAAATACTCGTATTCATTTCTCCTTCCTTGAAGTAAGAGGACTTGTACCGCATAAACAATCGCGGTTTTATATGAGGGTTCGGAACAAAAGTGGACCAAGTCCAAATCTTACTCTTTTAATAGAAACCGATATAAAGTGAAAGTAATACATTTAATTACAGATAAAGAAGTAATCATTAATTAATCCCAGTAATTCTTAGTTAGCCACTAGATGTCGGTATGTTGACCGAATACAATTTATGACATCTGTGAACAAATAAGTACATATATATACAGGGTGTCCGAAAAGTCTCTAACCATTTCTGGAAAGGAGCAGTTTAATTCAAATCAAATGTTTTTAGTATCAACGAAGACACTATAAACGGACGAAATCACTCTAGTTCGACATGACTGCCCTCCATATCGAAGCAGGGTTGCCATCACTCCTAAGCGCACCTAAACTTATGGCCCAACATTGTTGGGTAATTGTACGCACCAACGCCGAAATGCGATCATGGAGGTGTTGCAAATCCCTGATCTTGACCTTGTAAACCTGACTCTTGATGTAACCCCATGCAAAGAAGTCCAAGGGCGTTAGATCAGGCGAGCGTGATGCCCAGATCAGTAGTGAGCCTCGTCCAATCCAGCGTCCTGGGAACGTCTGGTTGAGGTAATCACGCACAATGTGCGCAAAGTGTGGTGGGGCTCCGTCTTGTTGGAACACCACCGAATCCAGAATGTTGTAGGGAAACAATTAAGGCTCCAGGAATAGCTCAAGCATGTCCAGGTACGATATTGAATTGACTGTTGCTTCAGCAAAAAAAGAATGGACCGTAAATGCGCTCTTGCGTTAGGCCCAACCATACGTTTACCTTTGGAGTGTTGTGTTTCAGTTCCATGGCGATGTTTGGTTGTTCATCAGCCCATATCCTGCTGTTGTGGCGATTGACGAGGCCACAGGTATGAAAGGGAGCCTCACCACTGAATAGGGCGTGTGCCAATAAATCTTAATTGTTTTACTGCCTCAATTAAATCGTGGCACATGACCATACGTGCCGCATAGTCTTCAGGTTCAAGATGATGGTATACCTGGATGTGGTAAGCCTTTTTCTTCAGTACGAAGTGCAAGATTTGCCACGAGATTTTGGGATGTCGTGTTCCCGACTGAGACGACGTACCGATGCTTTGGACTCTGCACGATCGCCTGTCGTATGGTCTGCAAGTTTCCTGTGATGTCAGTGGCCTCTTATTGTTATTCGCGTTGGGGCTTCTGTTCGGTGCCGTCCGCGAAACCGTTCTTGTACCTCAGCGAAGGCAGTTCATTGAGTCCTCAACTTAAGACGTCTGTTCGTTGTTGTATGGTCAACATATTTCAGATTACCTACAATAGAGAGTAAAAATTAGTGTTTTCTCAGAAATGGTTAGGGACTTTTCGGACACCATGTATATATGTATATATATATATATATATATATATATATATATATATATATATATATATAGATATTATAAATATATTTTTGACATTTGGCAATGAAGGCAAATATGATATGAAAAGAAAAATGAATGCTTGAGTCGGGATTCGAACTCGAGTCTCTAAAGTCTGTACCTTTAGCGCTCTAACCAACTGAGCTACTCAAGAATTCCAATACAAGCATACAATTTTCTTATACATGTAGTATTCTCAATTCACACAAGAGGTAGCTGAAATTGTTCCAACTGCCATCTCGCGGCTAACGGTAACCAGTTAAGCAAATTTTTAAAGAGAATATTTACTTTATAGCAGTAATGCGTTTATATATAGATATTACAAATATATTTTTGACATTTGGCAATGAAGGCAAATATGATATGAAAAGAAAAATGAATGCTTGAGTCGGGATTCGAACTCGAGTCTCTAAAGTCTGTACCTTTAGCGCTCTAACCAACTGAGCTACTCAAGAATTCCAATACAAGCATAACAATTTTCTTATACATGTAGTATTCTCAAGTCACACAAGAGGTAGCTGAAATTGTTCCAACTGCCATCTCGCGGCTAACGTAACAGTTAAGCAAATTTTTAAAGAGAATATTTACTTTATAGCAGTAACGCTTTTATATATAGATATTATAAATATATTTTTGACATTTTGGCAATGAAGGCAAATATGATATGAAAAGAAAAATGAATGCTTGAGTCGGGATTCGAACTCGAGTCTCTAAAGTCTGTACCTTTAGCGCTCTAACCAACTGAGCTACTCAAGAATTCCAATACAAGCATACAATTTTCTTATACATGGTAGTATTCTCAATTCACACAAGAGGTAGCTGAAATTGTTCCAACTGCCATCTCGCGGCTAACGTAACAGTTAAGCAAATTTTTAAAGAGAATATTTACTTTATAGCAGTAACGCTTTTATATATAGATATTTATAAATATATTTTTGACATTTGGCAATGAAGGCAAATATGATATGAAAAGAAAAATGAATGCTTGAGTCGGGATTCGAACTCGAGTCTCTAAAGTCTGTACCTTTTAGCGCTCTTAACCAACACTGAGCTACTCAAGAATTCCAATACAAGCATACAATTTTCTTCTACATTGTAGTATTCTCAATTCACACAAGAGGTAGCTGAAATTGTTCCAACTGCCATCTCGCGGCTAACGTAACAGTTAAGCAAAATTTTAAAGAGAATATTTACTTTATAGCAGTAACGCTTTTATATATAGATATTACAAATATATTTTTGACATTTGGCAATGAAGGCGAATATGATATGAAAAGAAAAATGAATGTCTTGAGTCGGGATTCGAACTCGAGTCTCTAAAGTCTGTACCTTTAGCGCTCTAACCAACTGAGCTACTCAAGAATTCCAATACAAGCATACAATTTTCTTATACATGTAGTATTCTCAATTCACACAAGAGGTAGCTGAAATTGTTCCAACTGCCATCTCGCGGCTAACGTAAACAGTTAAGCAAATTTTTAAAGAGAATATTTACTTTATAGCAGTAACGCTTTTATATATAGATATTATAAATATATTTTTGACATTTGGCAATGAAGGCAAATATGATATGAAAAGAAAAATGAATGCTTGAGTCGGGATTCGAACTCGAGTCTCTAAAGTCTGTACCTTTAGCGCCTCTAACCAACTGAGCTACTCAAGAATTCCAATACAAGCATACAATTTTCTTATACATGTAGTATTCTCAATTCACACAAGAGGTAGCTGAAATTGTTCCAACTGCCATCTCGCGGCTAACGTAACAGTTAAGCAAATTTTTAAAGAGAATATTTAACTTTATAGCAGTAACGCTTTTATATATAGATATTATAAATATATTTTGACATTTGGCAATGAAGGCAAATATGATATGAAAAGAAAAATGAATGCTTGAGTCGGGATTCGAACTCGAGTCTCTAAAGTCTGTACCTTTAGCGCTCTAACCAACTGAGCTACTCAAGAATTCCAATACAAGCATACAATTTTCTTATACATGTAGTATTCTCAATTCACACAAGAGGTAGCTGAAATTGTTCCAACTGCCATCTCGCGGCTAACGTAACAGTTAAGCAAATTTTTAAAGAGAATATTTACTTTATAGCAGTAACGCTTTTATATATAGATATTATAAATATATTTTTGACATTTGGCAATGAAGGCAAATATGATATGAAAAGAAAAATGAATGCTTGAGTCGGGATTCGAACTCGAGTCTCTAAAGTCTGTACCTTTAGCGCTCTAACAACAACTGAGCTACTCAAGAATTCCAATACAAGCATACAATTTTCTTATACATGTAGTATTCTCAATTCACATAAGAGGTAGCTGAAATTGTTCCAACTGCCATCTCGCGGCTAACGTAACAGTTAAGCAAATTTTTAAAGAGAATATTTACTTTATAGCAGTAACGCTTTTATATATAGATATTACAAATATATTTTTGACATTTGGCAATGAAGGCAAATATGATATGAAAAGAAAAATGAATGCTTGAGTCGGGATTCGAACTCGAGTCTCTAAAGTCTGTACCTTTAGCGCTCTAACCAACTGAGCTACTCAAGAATTCCAATACAAGCATACAATTTTCTTATACATGTAGTATTCTCAATTCACACAAGAGGTAGCTGAAATTGTTCCAACTGCCATCTCGCGGCTAACGTAACAGTTAAGCAAATTTTTAAAGAGAATATTTACTTTATAGCAGTAACGCTTTTATATATAGATATTATAAATATATTTTTGACATTTGGCAATGAAGGCAAATATGATATGAAAAGAAAAATGAATGCTTGAGTCGGGATTCGAACTCGAGTCTCTAAAGTCTGTACCTTTAGCGCTCTAACCAACTGAGCTACTCAAGAATTCCAATACAAGCATACAATTTTCTTATACATGTAGTATTCTCAATTCACACAAGAGGTAGCTAAAATTGTTCCAACTGCCATCTCGCGGCTAAACGTAACAGTTAAGCAAATTTTTAAAGAGAATATTTACTTTATAGCAGTAACGCTTTTATATATAGATATTATAAATATATTTTTGACATTTGGCAATGAAGGCAAATATGATATGAAAAGAAAAATGAATGCTTGAGTCGGGATTCGAACTCGAGTCTCTAAAGTCTGTACCTTTAGCGCTCTAAACCAACTGAGCTACTCAAGAATTCCAATACAAGCATACAATTTTCTTATACATGTAGTATTCTCAATTCACACAAAGAGGTAGCTGAAATTGTTCCAACTGCCATCTCGCGGCTAACGTAACAGTTAAGCAAATTTTTAAAGAGAATATTAACTTTATAGCAGTAACGCTTTTATATATAGATATTACAAATATATTTTTGACATTTGGCAATGAAGGCAAATATGATATGAAAAGAAAAATGAATGCTTGAGTCGGGATTCGAACTCGAGTCTCTAAAGTCTGTACCTTTAGCGCTCTAACCAACTGAGCTACTCAAGAATTCCAATACAAGCATACAATTTTCTTATACATGTAGTATTCTCAATTCACACAAGAGGTAGCTGAAATTGTTCCAACTGCCATCTCGCGGCTAACGTAACAGTTAAAGCAAATTTTTAAAGAGAATATTTACTTTATAGCAGTAACGCTTTTATATATAGATATTATAAATATATTTTTGACATTTGGCAATGAAGGCAAATATGATATGAAAAGAAAAATGAATGCTTGAGTCGGGATTCGAACTCGAGTCTCTAAAGTCTGTACCTTTAGCGCTCTAACCAACTGAGCTACTCAAGAATTCCAATACAAGCATACAATTTTCTTATACATGTAGTATTCTCAATTCACACAAGAGGTAGCTGAAATTGTTCCAACTGCCATCTCGCGGCTAACGTAACAGTTAAGCAAATTTTTAAAGAGAAATATTTACTTTATAGCAGTAACGCTTTTATATATAGATATTATAAATATATTTTTGACATTTGGCAATGAAGGCAAATATGATATGAAAAGAAAAATGAATGCTTGAGTCGGGATTCGAACTCGAGTCTCTAAAGTCTGTACCTTTAGCGCTCTAACCAACTGAGCTACTCAAGAATTCCAATACAAGCATACAATTTTCTTATACATGTAGTATTCTCAATTCAACACAAGAGGTAGCTGAAATTGTTCCAACTGCCATCTCGCGGCTAACGTAACAGTTAAGCAAATTTTTAAAGAGAATATTTACTTTATAGCAGTAACGCTTTTATATATAGATATTATAAATATATTTTTGACATTTGGCAATGAAGGCAAATATGATATGAAAAGAAAAATGAATGCTTGAGTCGGGATTCGAACTCGAGTCTCTAAAGTCTGTACCTTTAGCGCTCTAACCAACTGAGCTACTCAAGAATTCCAATACAAGCATACAATTTTTCTTATACATGTAGTATTCTCAATTCACACAAGAGGTAGCTGAAATTGTTCCAACTGCCATCTCGCGGCTAACGTAACAGTTAAGCAAATTTTTAAAGAGAATATTTACTTTATAGCAGTAACGCTTTTATATATAGATATTATAAATATATTTTTGACATTTGGCAATGAAGGCAAATATGATATGAAAAGAAAAATGAATGCTTGAGTCGGGATTCGAACTCGAGTCTCTAAAGTCTGTACCTTTAGCGCTCTAACCAACTGAGCTACTCAAGAATTCCAATACAAGCATACAATTTTCTTATACATGTAGTATTCTCAATTCACACAAGAGGTAGCTGAAATTGTTCCAACTGCCATCTCGCGGCTAACGTAACAGTTAAGCAAATTTTTAAAGAGAATATTTACTTTATAGCAGTAATGCTTTTATATATAGATATTACAAATATATTTTTGACATTTGGCAATGAAGGCAAATATGATATGAAAAGAAAAATGAATGCTTGAGTCGGGATTCGAACTCGAGTCTCTAAAGTCTGTACCTTTAGCGCTCTAACCAACTGAGCTACTCAAGAATTCCAATACAAGCATACAATTTTCTTATACATGTAGTATTCTCAATTCACACAAGAGGTAGCTGAAATTGTTCCAACTGCCATCTCGCGGCTAACGTAACAGTTAAGCAAATTTTTAAAGAGAATATTTACTTTATAGCAGTAACGCTTTTATATATAGATATTATAAATATATTTTTGACATTTGGCAATGAAGGCAAATATGATATGAAAAGAAAAATGAATGCTTGAGTCGGGATTCGAACTCGAGTCTCTAAAGTCTGTACCTTTAGCGCTCTAACCAACTGAGCTACTCAAGAATTCCAATACAAGCATACAATTTTCTTATACATGTAGTACTCTCAATTCACACAAGAGGTAGCTGAAATTGTTCCAACTGCCATCTCGCGGCTAACGTAACATTTAAGCAAATTTTTTTTTTAAAGAGAATATTTATTTTATATCAGTAACGCTTTTATATATAGATATTATAAATATATTTTTGACATTTGGCAATGAAGGCAAATATGATATGAAAAGAAAAATGAATGCTTGAGTCGGGATTCGAACTCGAGTCTCTAAAGTCTGTACCTTTAGCGCTCTAACCAACTGAGCTACTCAAGAATTCCAATACAAGCATACAATTTCTTATACATGTAGTATTCTCAATTCACACAAGAGGTAGCTGAAATTGTTCCAACTGCCATCTCGCGGCTAACGTAACAGTTAAGCAAATTTTTAAAGAGAATATTTACTTTATAGCAGTAACGCTTTTATATATAGATATTATAAATATATTTTTGACATTTGGCAATGAAGGCAAATATGATATGAAAAGAAAAATGAATGCTTGAGTCGGGATTCGAACTCGAGTCTCTAAAGTCTGTACCTTTAGCGCTCTAACCAACTGAGCTACTCAAGAATTCCAATACAAGCATACAATTTTCTTATACATGTAGTATTCTCAATTCACACAAGAGGTAGCTGAAATTGTTCCAACTGCCATCTCGCGGCTAACGTAACAGTTAAGCAAATTTTTAAAGAGAATATTTACTTTATAGCAGTAACGCTTTTATATATAGATATTATAAATATATTTTTGACATTTGGCAATGAAGGCAAATATGATATGAAAAGAAAAATGAATGCTTGAGTCGGGATTCGAACTCGAGTCTCTAAAGTCTGTACCTTTAGCGCTCTAACCAACTGAGCTACTCAAGAATTCCAATACAAGCATACAATTTTCTTATACATGTAGTATTCTCAATTCACACAAGAGGTAGCTGAAATTGTTCCAACTGCCACTCTCGCGGCTAACGTAACAGTTAAGCAAATTTTTTTTTTTTTTGCTTAACTGTTACGTTAGCCGCGAGATGGCAGTTGGAACAATTTCAGCTACCTCTTGTGTGAATTGAGAATACTACATGTATAAGAAAATTGTATGCTTGTATTGGAATTCTTGAGTAGCTCAGTTGGTTAGAGCGCTAAAGGTACAGACTTTAGAGACTCGAGTTCGAATCCCGACTCAAGCATTCATTTTTCTTTTCATATCATATTTGCCTTCATTGCCAAATGTCAAAAATATATTTATAATATCTATATATAAAAGCGTTACTGCTATAAAGTAAATATTCTCTTTAAAAATTTGCTTAACTGTTACGTTAGCCGCGAGATGGCAGTTGGAACAATTTCAGCTACCTCTTGTGTGAATTGAGAATACTACATGTATAAGAAAATTGTATGCTTGTATTGGAATTCTTGAGTAGCTCAGTTGGTTAGAGCGCTAAAGGTACAGACTTTAGAGACTCGAGTTCGAATCCCGACTCAAGCATTCATTTTTCTTTTCATATCATATTTGCCTTCATTGCCAAATGTCAAAAATATATTTATAATATCTATATATAAAGCGTTACTGCTATAAAGTAAATATTCTCTTTAAAAATTTGCTTAACTGTTACGTTAGCCGCGAGATGGCAGTTGGAACAATTTCAGCTACCTCTTGTGTGAATTGAGAATACTACATGTATAAGAAAATTGTATGCTTGTATTGGAATTCTTGAGTAGCTCAGTTGGTTAGAGCGCTAAAGGTACAGACTTTAGAGACTCGAGTTCGAATCCCGACTCAAGCATTCATTTTTCTTTTCATATCATATTTGCCTTCATTGCCAAATGTCAAAAATATATTTATAATATCTATATATAAAAGCGTTACTGCTATAAAGTAAATATTCTCTTTAAAAATTTGCTTAACTGTTACGTTAGCCGCGAGATGGCAGTTGGAACAATTTCAGCTACCTCTTGTGTGAATTGAGAATACTACATGTATAAGAAAATTGTATGCTTGTATTGGAATTCTTGAGTAGCTCAGTTGGTTAGAGCGCTAAAGGTACAGACTTTAGAGACTCGAGTTCGAATCCCGACTCAAGCATTCATTTTTCTTTTCATATCATATATATATATATATATATATATATAAATAACTAAACTGCTCAAAAAATTAGGGGATATTGTAGAATAACCTATTAAGACTATGTTTTTAGGAACAGTATTAGATGCAATCACTTTCTATTACTCTAAAAGAATGTAAACAAGAGTACGTAACCTCTGTACCACACCAGATGTCAAAGAGATCCTGATTAGGAATATGGCAAACAAACAAAGCAACATTAACATGGGTGAAAATGTTTCTTTAGTATGGTGTATGGTCTCCTCGAACGGCCAGCACTGCCTCACACCTGTATGGCATTGATGCAATGAGGTTAGCAATGAGTTCTTGGGGGATACGTGGCCACTTCCATAAGAGCAATGTGCAGCTCTGGAACAGTTGTGGGAGATGCTGGTCTGCCTGCAATGCGCCTGCCTAATGCATCCCACATATGCTCAATCGGATTTAAGTCCGGGGAGGAAGCTGGCAATTGCAGACGCTCGATACCCTCCATTTCCAGCATGTCGTCGTGCATTATCGTCCATAAAAAGAAAAGAATCGCCTATGGCACCAGCATTAGGCATGACAAAAGGTCGGAGAATCTCATCTCTATACTTTACCGCAGTCAAAGTACCACCTTGGATGACATAGAGGTCCGTACGTCCACCACTACTGACTTCTGCCCACACCATCAATCCACCGCCACCATATGGGGATCTTTCACCTACAAAAGCTGGATTGTTTCGTGTCCCTTTTTCTCTCCAGATGAATACACGCCGACTATCACATTCCACGTTGAATCGCGACTCACCAGAAAAAAGAACTGATCTCCATTCAGCATGCCTCCACCCACGAAGTTCCTCCGCCCAGTTTCTGCGATCTCTACGGTGTTGTGGAGTTAACCTGGTACACACCATGGGCCTACGGGCATAGAGACCACTTCCATGCAGTCGATTACGGACAGTTTGAGTTGACACCCTGCGTCCTGTTGCTGTTTGAAGTGTATTTCGCAATTGAGTTGCATTCTGCTGTCTATTCCGACGGGCTGTTAACAAGAGGTAACGGTCATCCCTTGTTGTTGTTGCCCTTGATCGACCTTGTCCGGCTCTTCTGTGAACAGTATGTTCTCTGAAAATGATTCCAAAGTCTGGAACTCACGCTTTGAGACACCCCAATGGCTTGTGCCACCTCTTGTTGTGTCTGTCCAGCTTCCGTCCTTCCTATGGCCCTCCAAGCCATTGGTTCAGGTAAATCACGTTGTCGAGGCATCACTGTCCCTAAGGCAAGTCATTCACTAACTGAAAACTGGACTGGATTTAAAAACAGCAACAAAACATTCACCCCCACACCACCCTTTCACATCAACAGTACAGACACTGCCCTCTGGTGTGGTACCGAGGTTACGTAACAACTTCAAACTCTTATTTACATTATCTTGGAGTAATAGAAAGTGATTGCATCTAATACTATTCCAAAACACATAGACTTAATAGGTTATTCTACAATATCCCCTAATTTTTTGAGCAGTGTAGGACTTTATTTGACTAAAAGTAAGATACATACAATGTTATTTACAAATATGGGTCGCACGGGCAGTAAGCCGTACGTGCTGTTGACAGACCGTTAAAATAAGTTGATGTATTGTAATAATATAACTTAAAGAACACGATTATATTACAATTAGATGACAATACAATTACAATATACATTAACTTGGTTATGTAGAATTATTAAGAATTAATGGTATTTCAGTTTATGCATGCATGAGTGTTGTTCTTATTTTCCGCGTTTTGTCCAGAAATTTACCCACGTTTGTCCAACTTTCTGGAATTACCATTAACTCGTAGCATGCCAATCTTTCATGATATGAATTTAGAAATCCTTCCGGTAATAACTGCCGCCTCTAATATTCCAAATCGTTACATTTTCCTAATATACGTATCTCGTCTTCAAAGCTCCCGCACTTTGGACATATTCGTATATCGTGATCGTCGCTATTTTTTTAAAACATTCCATGCCCCTAACCTAACCCAAGTAAGCCCTGATCTCTCTCTAAATCCTATATTGAGTATACGTATAGGATTCTTTTCTCCAAAGTTGTTTTAGGTCTCTTTGTAAAAACAGTGAGCGTTTTCCCGCATATTCGGCGAAAATATTTTAACAAATAAGTAGAAGTAACCCTGGTCACTCCATTGGGAAGCATAGACGAACTCTGTTGTTTACCAATGCTATAACTTAATTCCAACTCATCCGTACCTGTTCAGCTTCATCCCTGATGGTATTGCTCCATGTTGCCCTTCTCAATCCTTGGAGGTTCCAACCAAATTTCATTTTTGTGATGTTATCATTCTCTCTCCATAACACATGACTAACCCATTCCCGTTTTCTATATATAATTTCTTTACAAATTTAATTTTGATTCCTTCTTCTCCAAAGTTCTTTATCTATTATATCTGGCACCATGTACCCAAATATATCTCAGGCAACGATTTACAAATATTTGTAATTTCTTTCCAATTTGTTTTGTAGCCTTCCAAGTTTCACAACCGTATAATGAAATTAACTCACATTTGAATTAAAGAACAAAAGCCTGCGAATTTAATTTATTTTTCTGCGGCACAGTTCTCTAAACCTAATTTTGGTGAGCTGAATTCAAATGAATTCAAATATGTTAACAGTGTTTTCGTATCACGTAAGGGTTGTTTGCCATGTTGAAATTAGATATTTATTACTTTTTTGCATTATATATAATAGCCATAATCTTTTAAATTAATGTATAACCTACAGAGGCTTAATGTCAATTGTGCAGTTAAAACAGTTTAAAATAAATAAAAAAACTACTAATATACCTTAAGATTTCTATTTTCTACTCTGCTTAGCAAGAAATGAACGGTGAGTTGATTGGTATTTGCGTTCCTGCCGAGGATTTTCTCTTACTAAACACCAACGATAGTAAGCAATCTTGGAGACATCCCATAGACCTTAGTATCTTGTTTCTAGCTCATTTATGTCTTTGTGATGGAATCTCTCACCATGTCCTTCACTTAGTGCTCCTAAATTCTCTGGAAAATATTGAAGATGAGAGTGAAGGAAATGTAACTTGAAGCTCATATTGCATCCCAGAGCACTGAATTTTCGAGCATGGTTTTTACAATTTTCTCATATTGATTAACTTTAACATTACCCAGGAACTTCCAGATGACGTCCTTGTATGGTTCCCAAGCTTGCAGATCCATATCAGACATGCAGTTTTTAAAAGTAACATCCCTAATAAGAGTGGTTATCAAAAAAGTCTGCCTTCATGTTTGCCTCGGACAGTAACAACATTGTTTAGCAATGTATTGGTACCAAGGAACATTTTTGTCCAAAATGTAACAAATTGTTTCACATTATTCATATTTTTATGCTCAAAGGAGCTAGGCCTATTCATTTTTTTTCAGAATCAACTAATGGACGATTTATTACATTTTTTGTTCCTGGCACCAGTTGTTTGCTTTTCGGCCAATCAGTAACTTTCCAGTGTCTTTCCCCGGCTCTAGAGTCCCAATTGCACAAAAACGCGGAAATTTCGCGTATCCTCATTGTTGCTCAATAAAATACCGCAAACCTTAAGGTCGCTCACTGCACACGTACCACTTGTTCTCATTATATTTTATTTTTCTAGAATAGCACACATGTTCGTATATGTACACTGAATGAACTACTGGAACAAAAGCTTATTTATTCCCATTATCCAAAAGAAGGCCCTTTATACTTATTTTGCTGGAATCAATAAATATAGAAATATAGGCCAATCTGCCGGTTCGTAAACTGTTCTCAGGCGAATATTCAAGCCAGTGATATAACAAAACACTACCCCCTCCCAATACGAAATACTTTTTAAATTCTTTTTCACGATATTTATACCAATAAAAAGTTGTACCAGGAGCTAAAAGATTGTCTTCTTTAAATGTTGCGCATAAAAGTTCAGTTTGTTTTCTTTTGTAAGACCCAAATCGCGTACCAAATCGTTTAATTTCAATTAATTGATAGACGCGAATTGTCTTTTGATTGTATGGACAAATTGAAATCATCTTCTATGCTGGAAGTGGAAGCAGTGCTGGAATTACTCTCTTGTATTGTTGTTGGTGGTATTGGAATTGTAATATCTGGCCCATGCGCTGGCGGCTAATTGCTTCCGCTGTTTTTCTCTGGAAACTGTGTAATGTAACCAGATGAAGTTCGTAGGATGAACTCTTCCTCAGTTTGACACAATGACATACAAGTATGAATAAATTCAGTGATTATATTATAAATTTGTATTAAACGTAAGGTGGTTATATATTTTAATACGGCACGTATATACCGCAAACAAGTGATGGACCATGTGTTCTCATTTTTTGTGCTAAAAATAGAATTGTGCAAATTCGATACGTGATACGCAAAAACTAGTAACAGTTCCATTATCAGGGTTTTTGACTTGACTTATTTGCATTAAAATATCTCATGTCGCAAAATCTTGGCAGGCCTGCATAATCTTGGTTTATGTCTTAAGGAGATTTATTTCGACCTCCTTATTGATTTCAATTGAATGTAAACATATCTTGCTTTGTTTATTCTGGCATCAACATATTCATCTGAGCCACCATTCACAGATATACTACCCAGATATGTAAATTTATTTGCAACTTCTATTACTTCTCCTTCTAATATAAGAGGAGATTCAATTGAATTATAAATTCTCATTTCTTTTGTTTTATTTATTTATTGCCAATCCAACGTTGGCTGCCATCTTATGAAGATCTTGGAGTTTTGCATTTATGTCAGTAAAGGACAAACAATAGTAATGCAAATAACTTTGTCTAGTAACTCCTAACAAAGGAGAAGCTACGCCATTATAGATAATTACATAGCTTCAACGGTGATTTACAATGAATTTTTAAAGTATTGAATATTATTAGAATTATACATTTTTCTCCTTGCATTTTTTTGTAGTTTTGCATAGCAGTTTGTGTGAATGAGACGTAGGTTGTGGGGTCAGTTAGATGTAAAGTAATGCTTATTTGGGTGGAGTTGTTCTGGTTGCCTAGTGACAGGGTAGTTTTGTTTTCTCTCAACGACTTCCTTGAAGGAGCGTAAAACAAACATCCCGACAGATACGTGACAACCGTACGTCAATTACTGGAAAATTCTAACAGTCCAATTAAACCGAGTAACACGAGATGGCAACACTGTTCCAATCCAACTTCGTTCATTTTAAAAGTGACGTCAGACTTCCATCAAGTATTTATTCATTTCACACTATCTCCCATTTTATTACATAATGTTTTCACTAGAACAACGGAAATGGAACATTACATTTCCATATACCGTAATATTCATAAAATCTGATGCCATTTTTTTTCAACATATGAAAAAGCCATAAATAATTCAAAGTTTAATTAATATTATATTGATATTTGTATTATATAGATACAATATATACAATGTTCTTTGCGGATGAACAGATCATAATTGCGCAAGAATATGAAGACATTGAGTTTATGTTCAAAAAAGTATTGGACGAATAGGATAATTGGTGTTTGAAAATAAATTTAAAGAGAAAAAGAACAAATGAATCTCAAATGAAATTTTACAAAACAGTAGCCGTTCCAGAGTTAACATACGGATCTGAGACTTGGCCTTTAACAATCTGTGATAAACATAAAATTAAGACAATAGAAATGAGATTTCTGAGATCCGTTGAAGGTGTATCTTTAAGAGATCAAGAGAGAAGTCAAGATATCAGAGATGAATTACTAGTATATAATATAATCGAGAGAATACGTATACAGAAATAAATGTAAATGTTTTGAACATGTACAAAGAATGCCAAATAATTGTTTATCAAAACAGAAGACACTTTATTACAACTTGGAGGCCGAAGCAACGTAGGAAGACCGAAACGACGACAGAAAGACCACCCGTAGCGCAGCGGGGAGCGAAACGGGCAATTATGCGCATACCTTGAATAATAATAATAATAATAATAATAATAATAATAATAATAATAATAATAATATATAATAATAATAATAATAATAATAATAATAATAATAATAATAATAATATTATTATAAAATAACATTTTATATGGAATGTGGAGCAGAAACCGAAGAATTAATAATAGGAAATCAGAAGGGGTATATTAGAAGGTGTGAAGAATTATAATATTTGGGGTAAAATTAGATAAAAAGGATAAGCAAAAAATGTATGTTAAGAACAGAATAAATAAAGGTAGAACAATAATACCAATGATAAATGGTGTCCTATGGAACATATATATAACCAGAAAAATAACTTAAAAATATATAATTTAATAGTGAGAAGTGCTGTCACATGTGGAGCTGAAGTTTGGAAACTCCAACAAAACCTTAAAACGAAACTTATGTCGATGGAAATGCATTTCTTGAAGAGAGTAGTGAGATGTTCAAAATTAGAAAATAAAAAAAAAGAGAAGGAAATAATTTCATACGAGAAAAAAATGAACATTAAATATTCAATAATAGAATATAAGATACAAGCAATTAAATTGGTATGGGCATATACGACAAATGCAAGAAAAACATTGGAATGGTGTCCACCTGGAAGAAGAAAAATAGGTAGACCTCGAATCTCGTGGATGCAGTAAATAACTGGAATGAGAGCAAGAGGTCTGGAGGACATGGAGTGGATGGATAGAGACAAGTGGAGAAAGAAAATAAAATATCAGCCACAGAAAGACGTGTATATGTTACGGTAAAGTAATAAACTGGTGATTATATATAATAACCGGTAATTATGCGTAATCACCATTAATGCCGGTAATATGACAATTTTTAAAAAAAAATATTAAATTAACCAGTTTGTTTGCATAATTCCCAACTCGTAATGGTAAATTTGATAAATATCATGACTGATTGGGCGAGTAAAATACGCATAGAGTGCTGTTTTTTTAGTAGTTGCTACACAGAAAGATATTTTTTCGTTGGACGCTATGGCGTAAGAGACCACGAATTACAATATTTTATATTTTACAATTAAAAAGTCAATAAATGGTTATAATACAATTTTATTTAACTTGTACAAAACACTTGCACTTAAAAAAACAAACTGCAGTTACATATAAAAAAACTAAGCCAATATTCTAGGGAAAAAATACATTTTTTCAAATAACGTTAAATGCTATTACTACAAATTACTAAATATTTTACGTTTACTTATTTATGCACATAAATTATTGTTTTGATAGGTTAGGAAATGGGAAGTTGGTTTACGTCCATTTTTTTTAGCATTTGGGAATAAATAATAAACATGTAAATTGTTTTGTTAGGTTAGGAAATGGGAAGTAAAATGAACGTATTTTCGTAAAGTTAGGGACTTATATCATGTAAATTGTTTTGTTAGGTTAGGAAATAGGAAGTTGGTTTACGTCCATTTTACACGCTTGACCTGTATCTATGTAATGGAATCTTACAACGCGATTTTCACCCACTTAAAATCATCGAATCGACTTGAAAGATTGTATACTTGCAAAGGACCAATGAAAATACAATAATTTCATAAATGTTTTATAAACTCCTGGCCAGAATCAGAAAATAAAAAAAAAATAAAAACAGGTATAATAGGTTGCGGACTTATCAACTTTTCAATCAATCGTTATAAAAGCTCAGTTGGTAGAGCGGTAGACTGTAGTGGTATATAATTTCAGTAATCCATAGGTCGCTGGTTCAAATCCGGCCCGGAGGATTTTTTTAGAAGAGTATTACTTTTAGTTCACACTACAATAGTATCGAATTTATAGATATTTACATGTTTATATTATTCTGTAAAATATTAAAACTAAAAAATAAAAAATAAATAATAGTTTAAAAAACTAAAAAACACGCTTTATTAGAAAACTGAACTAAAAAATGAAGAATAATTTTAATTTCCAACACGCTTGGGACAAAATTAAAGTGGTCAACAAAAAAATGATCTCCAACACATTTAGAATAAAACTATAGTTATCTACAAAAAAAAAATACCATCAAAAGCGTGGGGTGCTTTTTATGGTTTTTACATTTTCTTCTCAGAGACTTTACTTTTACCAATATCTGTTTATTATCAAATATATATTAACTGATATTGAGCACTCCACGTTTTTAATAGTAAAATTATTTTTTTGTAGATAAATATACGTTTATTGTAAATGTGTTGGAGATTATATTTTTTTTGTCCACTTAATTTTAACGCAAGCGTGTTGGAAATTAAAATTATTTTTCATTTTTTGGTTCGGTTTTCTAATAAAGCGTGTTGCTTTAGTTTTTTGAACTATTATTTATTTTACACGCTTTATATTAGCTTGACCTGTATCTACCTATGTAACGGAATCTTTCAACGTGATTTTCATCCACTTAAAATGATTGGATCGACTTAAAACTTTGTATACTTGTAAAGAACCAATGAAAATACATAATTTCACAATTTTATCCTGGCCAGAAATATCAGAAAATCAAAAAAAAAAGTGTTTATGTAATTATGTAACGGAATCTTTCAACACGATTTTCACCCACTTAAAATCATTGGATCGACTTGAAACTTTGTATACTTGTAAAGGATCAATGACAATACAATAATTTCATAATTGTTTCCCTAAAATCCTGGCCAGAATCACCAGAAAATAAATAAATATATATATATAACTTCAGTAATCCATGGGTCGCTGGTTCAAACCCGGATGGGAGGATTTTTACACGCTTTATATTAGCTTGACCTGTATCTATCTATGTAACGGAATCTTTCAACGCGATTTTCACCCACTTAAAATCATCGGATTGACTTGAAACTTTGTATACTTGTAGAGGACCCGTGACAATACAATAATTTCATATTTATTTTCTAAAATCCTGGCCATAATCATCAGAAAATTAAAAAAAGTGTTTTTGTATCAATGTAACGGAATCTTTCAACGCGATTTTCACCCACTTAGAGACATTGGATCGACTTGAAACTTTGTATACTTGTAGAGGACCCGTGACAATACAATAATTTCATATTTATTTTCTAAAATCCTGGCCATAATCATCAGAAAATAAAAAAAAAGTGTTTTTGTATCAATGTAACGGAATCTTTCAACGCGATTTTCACCCACTTAGAAACATTGGATCGACTTGAAACTTTGTATACGCGTAGAGGACCCGTGACAATACAATAATTTCATATTTTGTTTCAAAAATCCTGGCCAGAATCATCCGAAAATTAAAAAAATTAAAAACTGGTATAATAGGTTGCGGACTTGTCGCGTTTTTAGTCAATCGTTGTAAGAGCTCAGTTGGTAGAGCAGTGAACTCTTAGTGGTATATAATTTCAGAAATCCGTACGTCGCTAGTTCAAATTCGGCTGGGAGTGTTTCTTTTATAGAAGAGTATTACTTTTAGCTCATACTACAATAGTACCGAATTTAAAGATATTTACATTTTTATCTTATTCTGTAAAATATTAAAACTAAAAAATAAAAAATAAATAATAGTTTTTAAAAAACTAAAAGAACACGCTTTATTAGAAAACTAAAAAAATGAAAAATAATTTTAATTTCCAGTACGCTTGGGATAAAATAAAGTGGTCAACAAAAAAAATCAGCTCCAACACATATAGAATAAAATTAGAGTTATCAACAAAAATAAAATAATTTTACCATCAAAAGCATGGGGTGATTTTTATGATTTTTACATTTTCTTCTTAGAGAGCTTACTTTTACCAATATCTGTTTATTATCAAATATATTAATTGATATAGAGCACCCCACGCTTTTGATGGTAAAATTATTTTCTTTTTGTTGATAACTCTAATTTTATTCTATATGTGTTGGAGATGATCTTTTTTGTTGACCACTTTATTTTATCCCAAGCGTATTGGAAATTAAAATTATTTTTCATTTTTTAGTTTTCTAATAAAGTGTGTGCTTTTAGTTTTTTAAAACTATTATTTATTTTTAGTGGAGTTATTACTTTTTGCTCATACTACAAGAGTATCGAATTTAAAGATATTTACATTTTTATCTTATTCTATAAAGTATTAAAACTAAAAAATAAAAAATAAGTAAATGTTTAAAAAACTAAAACAACACGCTTTATTAGAAAACCGAACTAAAAAATGAAAAATAATTTTAATTTCCAACACGCTTGGGATACAATTAAAATGGCCAATAAAACAAAATCGTATAAAACACATATAGAATAAAACTAGAGTTATCTACAAAAAAATAATTTTACTATCAAAAGCGTGGGGTGCTCTAGGCCTATATCAATTAATATATTTAATAATAAACAGATATTGGTAAAAGTAAAGTCTCTAAGAAGAAAACGTAAAAACCATAAAAAGCACTCCAGGCTTTTGATGGTAAAATTATTTTTTTTTTAGATAATTCTAGTTTTATTCTAGATGTGTTGGAAATAATTTTTTGTTGTTGTTGACCACTTTAATTTTATCGCAAGCGTGTTGGAAATTAAAATTATTTTTCATTTTGTAGTTCGGTTTTCTAATAAAGCGTGTTGTTTTACTTTCTTTAAACTATTATTTATTAGCATTTGGGAATAAATAATACGCATGTAAATTGTTTTGTTAGGTAAGGAAATGAGAAGTAAACTGAACGAATTTTCTTCAAGTTAGGGACGTTTATCACATTTACCATTTATCATAAGTTGGGAATTACGCAAACAAACCGGCTAATTTGATAAATTTAAAAAAAAAATATTATATTTACCAAATTTAGTGGTGATTGTGTATAACTGGCAAATATATATGATCACCGGATTAATCACATTTACTGTAACATATACATTGAAAATCTGTATGTAGATATAATGTATATTATATGAATATTTATAAGGAAAATTAAACAATGGTGACAAATAAAAATTTAAATTTTTTTGTTATATAATTTATTGTAATTGTATTTACGTTGAACATCCTGCATGTGGCGTTAGCCAATAGGGAAGAGATGCAGTGTAGCCGTATCTAATCCGCGCCGAATGACATAATTTGTTTCAATAATCAAGTTATGCAATATGAAATGAACAATATTGTAAGTAGATCCTAAACGTGGCGTTTGTCTGTATATCACACAATAAATTACACGACTCCCAAAGAACATTACATGACTGGACGATATTCTGTCGTCTGTGGGTAGGCGTTCTTCGTTGTTATTTTACTCTATGTATATTTCATATTTCTACTAGCGCACCCGACAGACGCCGTTCTGCCCGAACGTTCAAATCTCGTGTCATAGCGAGACGATAAAAATATAAGCTACTTTTTACCATAAAATTCACTAATTAAGACTTAATTAGATATTATTAAATAAGTTCACAATAAAACTCCACACTGCCGTCTGTTGTGGCTCAAGAAGCATGCATGATGACTTCACATTGTTGTCGCGCGGAATATCTCGATATGCAGCTAACTACACATCTGACAAAAAAATACCAATCGCAGCAACACCTACAGAGTCCAATTTTGAATCTAAACCATCCAGAGACCCACTCAAACACACACAAACATTTTCATCAAAACCGGTCAAGTCGTTCAGGTAGTTTTAAAAGGGTTTCCGGTATACTTCCACTTCTAATTTTCGGATTTCACTCATTTTTGGATAATATCTTCCTCGGGCTATTTTAATAGTGTATACTGAAGTTCGTTGTGAAACATCGAAAAATGTGACCACCAGAGCGATTTTTCTATTTTCACTTCGTAATTGTTTTAGATGGTCAAATTGTGAATCTAAACCATGGAGGCACCCAATCAGACACACTCAAAAGATTTCATCAAGATCAGTCCAGTCGTTTAGGAGGAATTCAGTGACAAATACATATACAGAAGAATTATATATATATATATATATATACAGGGTGTACGTTAATTATACTGCACAAATTTAACTACTATTATATAAATAATTTGAGGTAATGAACTAATGGTCTACGAATAAAAATGTCCAAGTTATGAATCAGTGTGTAAAATGGTTGGCACGCCACTGGTTATTTCAAATTAAAATTGAAATGATATGATACAGAGACTGAAACTTGCAACATGCATGCGTCTTTAGCTCAGTGGTTACAGCAGTCTTACTACTGATGCAAATGTAAGATTGATGCATCACGTTCGAAACTACGTGTCCTTTCTTCCTTTATTATGTATGTCCTGTAAATTAGTTACTTAGATTTACTTCTGGTTTAATTATTTATTCATTATTTAACAGAATACGGTATTGGAATGTCGGCGCAGTACATGAGTTACAAAACTATTTACGTACGTACTGTACAGAAAATTGTTTCAAAGGTTGTAATAATAATGCGCGTACTGTAGAATACAATAGGTTTCGTAGATAAAATGTGCAATTATACTGTACAGTACTTATGTACATAGATAAGTGATAGTGCAGCGATCACAAGAGTAATAACATGAAGAGGTACAGTGTATGTATACATAATGTTATTGGAAAATAAGAAACAATACACTTGAGCAAACCAGAAAAAAAGTAAAGCACCTGCAGACTCATTAGAGAAATAGTTGAAATTGGCCACCTCCATTCTCACAACAGAAACAGCATCAGCGAATAAATTATTCTCGTACCCAGTTCAAGATAAAGGTGTCTCGCGGATCACACCACAAGCTGCGATTAAGCGTGCAACTAACAGTTCATCCCAGTGTTTTGAGGTGTCCCCACAAAAATAACAAGTGGACTGAGATCTGGAGAGCGAGGTGGCCACACTACAGTTGAACTACCTCTTCCTATATCCAGCAGCCAGGATACACTTCATCCAAATGATTCCGCATATTCCGGCAGAAATGGGGAGGAGCCTGATGTGAAGAGGAACTTCTTCTGACAATCTAGGTAGGACGTGCTCTAAAAAGTCTTATTAATGGCACCATTTGATCTCAGGGAGAAGGTAGAGGCCAGTGATGTGGTCAGAAATTACGCCTGCCCATACGTTCACCGAAAATATCTGCTGGTGACCGCTCTCAAAGATGGCGTGAGGATTTTCATAATCCCACATATGACTGTTCTTTGAGTTCAGAACCAGCCTCATCAATGAATAACACCGCGGAAAAAAAGAGCGGTGGCTGCAGCAAAGTCCAATTACAAAATTGTACCCGTTGAGCGAAGTCAACTGGCTGTAAGACCTGTACTTTTTTCAGATGAAAGGAATATGGCTGGACTTCGTGCAGGACTTTCCATATGATTTGATGGTTCGTGCCCATTATACGTGCGATAGTACGAGTACTAGCAGAGGGATGATCTCCCACCCTATGAAGAACATTTTCTTCGAACTCTGCAGTGCAGCACGTATGTGTTTCGCCGGCGTCTACTCTGTTTACCTTCAACGCCACTTACTCCCGCAAATGCCTATCAATAGATTCGAAGGTTGTTCGGTGAGGATGACGTCTATTCGAATACCGCAACGCATACATGGCAGCAGCTCTTGCACCATTAATTAGATGAATTTCGGCAAGTTCAGCTTAACTGTAAAGATATTCCATGATGCTTTCATGTATGCGACTGATACTGAAGTAACTTTTAATTAGATGTTAATGTGATAACCAACACGGGAATAGCACATGCCTATACTGAATAAATTTCGATGTCAACATATCACAATACACACGCAGGGAAAGAAAAAAAAGAAGGAAAGAAAAAAAGGTGTTCTGCCGAGATTTGCACCATCAATATTCTAATTTCAAATCCATGGCGTTAACCATTAAGCTACACGTTAACTACACCGAATCTGGGTGTTCACTCTGAGCTAAATACTCTCATTGTACCGATTCTGCTTTAACCAGTATAGTGGCGTGCAATCATCTGCTAAGTGCAACATTTTAAGGAATTTGATAATCCAATATTTCGTAAACGTTGTTGATGAATTATTAACAATCAGGATCCCGGAATTAATACTAATGTCTGTAGTTATTCTAGTATAATTTTCTCTCCTACTTTGCTCTCCTGTTGATTTATCTGTATTAATTTTCGATTACTTTGATTCCCTATAACTCGCCAATTTTCCTTCGTAGACCATTGTTTCCCTATCTCAAATTACTTGTATAATACCCCTCTGTAAGCAGTTAAATTTGTGTGGTATAATTCATTTACACCCTGTATATATAAAGATGTATTTCTTTTGTATTTTGATATGCGTTTGCACTCTTGGCAGAGCAATTTCGTGCTGTCACGTATGGTCATGTACTTCGCTTCTCATAAAGGTTCGAAACCCCTTCTGGGCACCGCCTAGCATGCGTTTCTTATTAATTTTCTTATTGGCTGAGGTTGTGCTCTTGGAGACCGCTCCATCTTTTATTGCCATTCTCCTTCTAGCCCGTCGTCTATTTGTATAATGGTAAATGATGAAGTCATTTTGCGGCTTCGGGAGAAAACCCGCTAATTTGTTACCGTGAGTGAAGTGATTGTGAACAATCAAATATCTCTGTAAAAAGTGAAGTGCATCATTTGCTGTATATTGATCTTGCACATTTTAAAATAAATAAAATGATTAAGTGGGTGCTGTACTTTCTTCGTTAAATTATTAGCGTAGACACAAAAAGCTGATATTAATCTTAAAGCGCCTGGTATTAGACTAAGTTAAACATTTTAAATATGTGGAAATAACAAGTAGATCAAGCAATGATGTCAGTTTTACAGATGGAAAATATAGGTTTGAAAATGTTATGGAATTTAAATCCCTCCATGGTCGTGCTGGAGTGGCTTGCGTGCTTAAATGGTCCTGGGAGCTATGCCGGCGGTAGCATTGCTGCCGATAGGATTACCCATGTCATACTAGTCGAAGGTGATAAGCCAGACAAAAAAAAAAGCACCTTGGTCGAAAGAGTGACGATCTTTCACCGTAAAAATACAACCGCCAAGAAATGCGGACGTGGGTTCAACTGGGGTAAAATTTTCCGGAGGTCAAATAGTCCCCCATTCTGTTCTCCGGGCGGGGACTAATTCAGGGAACCCATGCCAAAGGCTCACACACCGGGACATGTTCCTGGGAAAATGGAATGTTAGAACATTATAGGACATGTGACACGAATGGGGAATGAAAGGCGTGCATGAAAGCTTCTTGTAGGAAAACCAGAGGGGAAACGTCCAGTTTGCAGACCAAGAATGAGATGGGAGAATAACGTTCAATTTGATTTGAGGGAAGTAGATTATACAAGGGATGATTGGAAAACATTAGCTTAGGATAGGGATGTATGGAGAGCTTATGTCCGTGCGGCCATGAACCTCCGGGTTCGATAGTGCCAGTGAGTTAGTTAGTTAGTTTGGTTAGATAGAATTTATCATTCTAACGAATGAAAATATGACTGATATTGGCCAACAGGGGTATTATGGACTTAAAATACAACTTATAATTCCCGATATCTAATTCGTCAAACAAAAATAAACATTTATAAAACCCTTTTGAGACCTGTTGACATCTATGGCTGTGAAACTTAGTCCCTAACAAAGACCCAAGAAAATAAAATTAAAATATTTGAAAGTAAAATATTAAGGAAAATATTTGGCCCAATATGCGAGATGGAAATTGGCGCATTAGATATGATGTTGAATTATATAAATTACTAGCGAATACGCGACGTGCGTTGTTACGCATAAATAAATTGACTATATTAAATATTAATTAATTGTATGGTATACGCTGAGACGAAACAAACATGGTGCTTGCTAGTCAGTTTTTAATATCGGATTTCTAATTGTCGGATTTCTCTCATTTTTGGATAATACCTAACTCGGATTTTTTAATAGGATAGACTGAGTTTCGTTGTAAAACATCTAACATTGTGACCGCTAGAGCAATTTTTTAAATTTTCACTTCAGATAAACTCTTACAGCTAATGGTTTTAGAGGGTCAAATTGTGAATCTAAACCATCCAGGGACCCACTCAAAAAAATCATCAAAATCGGTCCAATCATTTAGGCAGTTTTTAATTTCGGATTTCAAGTAAATCTCCACTTTTGATTGTCGGATTTTGCTTATTATTTATTGTAATAGGATATACTGAGTTTCGTTGTGAAACATCGAAAAATGTGATCGCAAGAGAAATTTTTAAATTTTCACTTTAGGTGAACTCCTACGCCTAATGGTTTTAGAGGATCCAATTGTGTATATAAACTATCAAGGGACCAAATCAGACACATACACAAAATTTCGTCTATATATATATATATATATATATATATATATATATATATGTGTGTGTGTGTGTGTGTGTGTGTGTGTGTGTGTGTGGTGATATTGATATCATTAGGAAAATCAAGATTGCAAGAATTAGATGGCTGGAACATCTCTACAGGGAAGAGGAATCGAGACATATGTCGTAAAGACACATTGACAACTATACATGTAAATCAAAGAGTTGGACTCCCTAATATTAGAAGGTTGAAACAGCGCTGAACAGGACCTGATGACACGGGGTGTTCAAGGATGGAGAAGGAAAGCGGAGAATAGAGACGAATGGAGGCGCATTGTAGGGAGCGGCCAAGACCTGTAACGGGCTGTAGAGCCAATTATGATGATTAGCGAATGGATTTTAAGCTGCAAATTTTGGTCGTAAAAGGGGGATAAAGGTTCTGAAAATACATACAAAAAGGTGCAAAAAAAAAAGGTGCTTTTGAAACAATTGAATTGAGGTTTAAACCAGTTATATGAACTCATTTGATATAATATGCATATCATTTTGCACCAAAGTTTTCTTCTTTACAGAATCCATAAGAGGTAATTCATAGTTCTTTAATGTATTGCAATATTCGTAGATGGAACATCGAGTAATGATGCAGTTAGTTTCGATAAGTTAGTTTTGAATTCTGAAAGTGCATACAACTTATCCTTCTTAACATGCGCCATGTTATTGTTGTGAAAACCCAGTTGTAATACTAATAAAAATATGTTGTGGTTCAGACGAGTAAACCACAGTCAACAACATGTCGGTAGATAGAAAACTGTTAACTTATTGCCAGTAGGTCCTACTAACTGAACTTATATTAAACTGTTACAGCAACACTGTTGAAATTTAAATTTGACTTCACAGCTGCAGATTGGTCATTGTTGCTGGGATATAAAATTACTGGTGGTTTACATAAATTGTATTTTAATATTTATTACTTACTATTGTTGTCTTCACACTACAAATTGGCCATTGCTTCAACGGTATAAATTACATAAATTATATTTTAATATTTATTTAATATTGTTGCCTTCTGATAAATATTTTAAAAATCTGTTCAAGAAGAAAAACATATTAATTTTTCTGTCCTATCTTTTAAAAACGCGGAGGAAAAGGTGCTGAAGCATAAAACAAGCAGGAAAAAGGAGCGAAATGCAGTAATCTCACAAAAGGTGCAACAAGTTTTGTTAATTTCATTTAATTTCATTCCTCCAAATACAAATATTTAATTATTGGTATGAAAACAGCTATACATTTGGAAAGGTGCCGGACCTCAAAATCCTTTCCCTGATGATGATGATGATGATGAAATACAGTTAACAGAGAACGGGTCCTTAAGAGGTCATAAAGTTGTTCTTTGATTCAGTGATCCTGACTCTGAACAGACTTATTTTTAGGCATCATAGGTCGATCATCCTTACTTACTTACTTACCTACTCACTGGCACTATCGAACCCATAGGTTCATGGCCGCAAGGACATAAGCTCTCCATACATCCCTATCCTGAGCTAATGCTTTCCAATCATTCCCTGTATAATCTACTTCCCTCAAATCATAGTTAATGTTATTCTCCTACCTAATTCATGGTCTACCAACTGGGCGTTTTCCCTCTGGCTTTCCTACAAGAAGCCTCCATGCAAGTCTTTCATTCCCCATACGCGCAACATGTCCTGCCCATCGCAGTCTACGAGACTTAACTGTTCTTATTATATCTGGCTTCCTATAAAGACCATGTAGTTCATTGTTATATAGTCTTCTCCATTCACCTGTCTGTTCATCTCTCTTTGGTCCACTGAGTTTATTCCAAAGGAACTACTCAGGGCTCTCATCATTGCCATCGTTCAAGTTTATTACAATTGGTTCTAGAATTTAGTCTCTGTCTAGTTATTTTACTAATCGTCTTGTTGAAGCTGTTCTGTGTATTTTACACAGGAGACCTATCTCTTGCATCACATTGTCATGTTCTTTATTAACTAGTTCAAAGTCCGCAATTTTGACAGTTTTATTTATATGAGCAACCGCGCGCTTTACTTGCGCCCACACTAATTCAAGTCGTTTTATTGTTAGTGATAGGTGGCAAATCGTATTATCTGACGTCCTCTTTGATCACCAATTAAATCGAGCTCATACATTTTATTCTTAATTTTTAAACGGCAATACGCGTCATTACTTGTTTCACTTTGAGAAAACTTGAATTTTACATAAAATATTTGGAATTTAATTTATAGTTACAGAGTATAACTTACATTATCCATAATTATTATACTTTCTTCCTCTAAAACATTAACGTATTTGTTCAAAAACTAGTCTCTAAATGTATGATCTCTCATTTTTTCGTTAGACTGAAGTACCCACTTGCTTTCTCGTAAAATGAACTCGTTTTTACCGAATAAAAGTAGGTTCCTCTACCTGACGGGTACCTTTAATCGACCACTTTTAGAAAAATCTTGCCAGATGTGTTTTATTAATTCATTTTTATTTACCCAAATTTCATCTTGGCTAAATATTAATCTCAATTTATCAAGAACTCGAATTTTCTGCATTTTTCGTAACATTTTTTTTTTGCGCAACAATGTCAGTTCTCTTTATAATGAACCTTCGACCGTTATTAGTTTACGTATGTTTGAAGCCTAAACTTTTAAATATTCTGAAGATAGAAATAATCGAACCTTTGTAAGAGATTTCGTCCCTAAGAAATTGCGTAATTTTTTTTACTATAAGAAATTCACCACGATCATAAAATTTAAAAAAAACTTCTACGCACTACGTCTTTCTCAAAGTCGTCTAAATCTGTCATCATTTTCGGTCCTTTCATATGTTTTATGAGAGAAAGAAAATATGGAGGATTTTCTTCCTTCTTAACATATCCGGAAACAGTAGGATTTTGCAGTCAACACTTAGCACTTTTTAAAATAAAGCTTACTTCATTCTTCGCCATAATAATTTTTATTTATATATTGATTTTAAATGTTTAAAATCTTTGTGTCTAAAGTTTTATTTTACTTCTCCACTAGTCCCTATATATCTATTTATTTTACTTCTCCACTAGTCCCTGTATATCTATTTATTTTACTTCTCCACTAGTCCCTATATATCTACTCCGTGTTCTCCAGTTCTCTTCTCCACTAGTCCCTATATATCTACTCCGTGTTCTCCAGTTCTCTTCTCCACTAGTCCCTATATATCTACTCCGTGTTCTCCAGTTCTCTTCTCCACTAGTCGCTATATATCTACTCCGTGTTCTCCAGTTCTCTTCTCCACTAGTCCCTATATATCTACTCCGTGTTCTCCAGTTCTCTTCTCCACTAGTCCCTATATATCTACTCCGTGTTCTCCAGTTCTACTTCTCCACTAGTCCCTACATATCTACTCCGTGTTCTCCAGTTCTCTAGTTTTCCTTCCAGTTCATAATTCTTGCATCCATCAGTTTCGAGGTCTTCCTCTCTTTCTTCTTCAGGTGAACACCATTCCAATGTTTTTTTCTGGATAACCTTACTTCTTGCATTCGTCGTACATACCCATAACGATTCTTATATCTTATATAATCTACTGTAGACTATTTAATATTAATTTTTTTCGTCATCAAAATACTTTTTAAAAGCTCGTAAATCGTCAATACTAAAAGCCTTTCCTGGATACGTAAAACATAACATTTGTTCACTCTTTCGTCACTAGAGCCTGCTTACTTAATGACAGCCTGTGTAGTACATTTATTCACCAACTCGAAATGAGCTGCACTCAAATGAACATGTAAGACCAAACAACTGCAGCTTAGAATATTTTATTGAGTCAGCTAAATTTAAGAAAGAACCATCTGTGATTAAGGTCACGTGTGTCGGAGGAAGATTATAATTAAACACCTTGCTAACTCAGGCTTCTACCAATGCATGTTTTATTATAACATCTTACTATTTTAATTTAATTGGAATAGGCTAATTTAAGCTGATATCATGATTTTTTTGCCCTTACTTTTAATTTCATAACAAGGCATTGAATTGAAGAAAAATTATTTACGTCCAGCATCAGTTGTGACCCTTCAACTATCTTAACTGTGCAAAGTTGCACGTCTCTTATTCGGAGCAGTAGAGGTGACTTTGAAGCTCATATGGAGCAAGTTTATTACTGGAGCTCGGATATTAAGGACCTATAGAAAGACCTAAAGATATTCTATAAAATACTTAAAAATGGAAGAAGGACGTAAAACGTTTTGCAGTTGCTAACGAGTAGATAAAGACTAGCCCTATTGCCTTCACCCTCTGCTCGAGGTAATTGTCACAAAGTGGCAACTTATTAGAAAATTTGAAGTCGATATACTACAGTTCAGGTGGTCAGCAGGCTGGTGGTTAAAATAATGGGGTATTTTGTGAGGGTTCAATACTTTCTCGCGGAACAAAATGTTATGAATATGAAAAGTCTTTATAAAGTAAAACTAGGTAGTATCTTCAAAAGAAGTGGAATTGAGACTAGACTCTGCGGATTCTTGAATTATACAAATTGTATAAATAATGTAGTCAAAAGAAGGTAAAGTTGCAAAAAATCAATTAATACCTAAAAAAATGCTAAAAAGGATCAATAAGAAAAAAAAAGTCGAAAAAGGACAAATAAAACCCATGATTTTCTGGCCATAATGACCCAAAATATAAATATATTAATTTGGGCCTCGTCTTCTGACTTAAAAAAAAAAGAATTTTTCCTCGGCTCCCGAGCTCTATTTATTACAGTATCGAAATTACAGTTCATGGCTGCGCGAACATAAGCTCTCCATACATCCCCCGTTCTGAAGTAAAATTATTCAATCATTCCCTACTACCTGAATTCATAGGCAGTCTTTCAACCGTGCCACATGTCTTGCCCATCGCTGTCTAAGAAGCTTAATTTTTCTTATTACATGTGGTTTGCAAGAAAGATAATGTAGCTCACTCTTTTGCATTTTTCTCCGTCCATCTAATTGTTCATTCCTCTATCTGATAGAATACTTGAGAAGATCTTGGAATGGAAAATAGATAGGAAAAGAGGAAAGGGAAGACCTAAAGAAGGTTGGCTGGACGATGTGAGAAGACGTATGAGTGAACTGGGACTTACAGATGAGAATGTTCAGGACCGCTACAAGAGGAGAAGCAAAATTTCTTCAGGGTGACAGAAAACTACTGTATTGTGGATAAATTTATAAAAAATATTAACAGTAATAATATTTGTATTCCTCAATGTTTTTATTGGAACTTCAAAATGGTATTTATTAGTCTTATTTTTAAATAGATCGTTGATTAATGCCTTTAGCATCGTCCGATTCCAAATAGCCAATTTCGTCGGTCCATCCAATCTCCTGGTTGTAGATGTTTTTCTTTCCTGTATTTCCTTGACTCCAGGAGGTTTTAGGTCTTTCTCTGCTCCTATATTTTAAATATTTATACAGGGTTTATAAAAGAGGATGGCGCAAACTTACATGGTTGAAAGTACACGATAATAGAAACAACAATGTCCCAATAAACATGGGTCCGCAAACGAGTCGTTTGCGAGATAATTACGAATGTATGGTTACAAGCCGCCACCCGAAGCCGTTCTTTGTTTACAAAACTGAACATTGCCGAGAGGTGGAGTTTAATCAAACCATACACGCAGAACGTAGGCTACAAGACGGATACAGTACACAGTCTCAATAGGTATCAGTCTCGTCTGAGGAGTGCCACTTGTGCTGTGTTGTAGTTACAATGGAACCTTACAGTAACGAAGAGTATGCGAAAATTAATTTCATGTACGGTACGACTAATGGCAATGCACGGGAGGCTGCACGCTTGCACCAATAAACATTTCCTGATCAAGTCGTACATTTACAAGGGTCCATCAGCGCCTGAGAGAAAATGAGGGTCTTGCACATGGCAGATCAGTAGGTAGGCCTGCTCGCATTACGCCTGAGGTTGAGGATATGGTGTTGGAAGCAGTACAGCTCTCTCCAGGAACCTCGACGAGAAGAATTGCCACACAAGTGCCTGTACTAAGTCACAGTAGTGTATGGAGAATTTTAAAGCTCAATTTACTGTACCCTTACCACCTCCAACGAGTTCAATGTCTCAATGATGCGGACTTTGTTCCTAGAGTGATGTTTTGTCAGTGGATGCAACAACAGACTGTAGTCAACCCTCGTTTCGCATGTAACATTTTATTCACAGACGAAGCAGAATTCACACGCCATGGTGTTTTTAATTACCATGATACACATTTTTGGTGTGAAATAAACCCACATGCTGTTCATGAGTCACCACATCAGCACCGTTTCTCGCTGAATGTGTGATTAGGGGTACTAGGTGATCATCTCATTGGGCCACACATTCTTCCACGAAAACTTAATGGACGGAGGTACCTTAGGTTTCTGCGGCGTCATCTTCCAGGATTGCTTGAGGATGTTCCCCTTCAGCAACTTCGGAGTTTGTGGTACATGCATGATGAAGCTCCGGCACATTTTTCTGCTGCTGTGAGACGGCATCTAACGCGCAGATACGGCCAAAGATGGATAGGTCGAGGCGGATCTGTACCTTGGCGTCCAAGATCACCTGATCTAAATCCTTTGGGTTTTTGTGTCTGGGGCCACCTCAAAAGCGAAGCGTACTGCACACTCGTTAACACGGTTGAAGAAATGGAGCAGAGAGTTGTACATGCTTGTCAATAATTGAGAAATAATCCAGGAGTTTTCGAAAGAATTCGGCATTCATTACAGAGACGAGCACAGTATTGCATCCAGATGCAAGGAAGACACTTGGAACACCTCCTTTAACAGGTAACCCTTAAGTAAAGTGGACTGTGAAATGTGAACTAAAATGAGATAAAAAATTAATAGTAAAGTCTAAATTCAAATTAATTTGTACTTACTAGGACGATGTTTACGATGAAGTCATTGGCGGCTTGTAACCATACATTCGTATCTCGCAAACGGCTCGTTTTGCGGACCCATGTTTACTGGGACATTGTTGCTTCTATTATCGTGTACTTTCAACCATGTACGTTTGCGCCATCCTTTTTGATACATCCTGTATATACGCGTTTCTTTCTTATATGATATATTATGACATGTTAACTTTTCGAGGGTATGAGTCCCTAAGAGTAAACATCTAATTAGAGAATAAAGCATTAGAACAGGTGAGCAATTTTAATTACTTGGGATACAATGCGTCATATAGAAGAAGTGAAGACATTGCAAACAAAATAAATACATTTAATTATATGTGTGGCTCCATAAAACGAAGTCTCAAAGGAACTAGAAGTGAGACACTTTTAAAATTTTATAAAACAATGGCGGTTCCAACACTACTATATGGATCGTAACATTAGGTCTTAATGAAAAACCAGAAACGAAAAATAGAAACGTAAGAAATGAGGTTTCTGAGGAGTATGGCCGGATATACAATAACAGATCGAAATGAAAATATATGAAGAGAACTAAATATATTCAGACTATTGGATAGAATTGCACAATACAGGGATGAATGGATGGACAACATCAATACAATGGATAACAACCCTTAAATATATAAGAGTAACACTCCTAACAACAGCTAAATCCTTCAAAATGCATAGAAAAGAGAGAGCGGCAGCTGCTATAGTTGCCAAATACGACATAGAAAACAATCACACAGCTGTCACTTGCAACAACCACGAAACTTTTTGAGGCCAAAAAAACTTCCCATCTTAACGCATGGAATAGAAATAATTTGGAATGACCTCAGTTACGGAGACTTAAACACTTAAGAAAATGTGAAAGCAAGATTCCTAAAAGCAGGAATGGGGATCTCGAAATTTGCTCCAACTAGACTTGCATATGAACTAGCACGGGAAACTTTCCTCGTGGAAGATCTACGCATAAAGTTCCTGCTACCAGTTACTAAACAGGAAACTACATTGTAGGAAATAAGACAAAAGAAGATAAAATAATTACCGGACGATTTTTACGCAACAGATGCAATGATCAATCGAGATTGGACTGGACCAAACAACAAGATACGCAGTGCAATAATAAGGCTGGCAGTGCACGGATACCACCACAAACTCTGCAGAATTTCAAACTATCATGATCCGTCAGTGGACTGCGTGTGTAAGCTCTGTGATAGACCGTGTGAAAGAAATCATTTCAGTGTCTGTTTAAAGAGAACAAAATCGTTGCTGGCATACAACAGAGAGACCTAAACTAATGTACATTTGTGTGCGCTTCTTCCTATTATTAATGAATAACAATAAAATTCAAAAACAGATTCTTCATTACAAACTACTAGGACCAATTGTAGCATGAGATCTGCACAGACCTTAAGGTACAATCCTTGATTCCGATGATGCTGGTTATAATATTTACTCTTTACATTATGCTATCGAGCACAATAAATTATTGTATTTATCTAATATATAAAAATGAATGTTTGTTGGTTCCTACTTTATGCGCGGCCATACCGTTGATCCGATTGTGATGGGGCTTTTTGCAAAATGTTCAGGAGATTCCCGGGATGAACATAGGCTCTAAGAGAGTTGTAATACTCAGATCCTACACCCTTAAAAATCGCCTTTTGTAGTGGGAAACGTGAGAAAAATAAATCTTTGGGCGCTTAAATGGATTACGCTGCCTAAACCATAACAAATACACAAAATTAATGTACACAGAATTGAATATCTCAAAAAGCTCTACAAAAAAGTCCGCGACAGCATATGTTTATCTCTTACGGATAACTCACAATAATCATTTTTGTCTTTCATTGATGCCAAGGAAATTGAGACAAATATGTAGATTCCTGTGCAAGCATAACAAGCACATGACGGGTATTCTTTTACGGATAATTCACAATAACGAATTTTGTCTTTTAAATCATTTCCCGGGTAACACCGGGTAATCAGCACGAGGAATCTTAAAATAATTACGGTATACATTTATAATTATTCTTCATTTCACTTATTCAACTAATCATAAGAAGTACAGTAATTGTTGTCTTTCAGCTCATTTATGCCAAGAAGATCAGGATGAGTAGATTCCCGGACAACGTCGGGTAAACAGCACGGGGTATCTAAAAATAATTACGATATAAATGTTTTCTTTAACTTATTCAATTAAATTTAAAACACATTGATTTTCGCATTTCACCTCATTTATTTCTAGAAGATCGGGATAGGTAGATTCCCGGAGAACGTCGGGTAATCAGCGACGGGTATATAAAACATATAAATTTGTAATTATGTTTTAATTTTAACGTTAATTTTAATTTATTTATGCGTAGCTGCGCACGCCGGGTATTAGCGAGTGATAAATAAACATCATTTTATTGCTTGACATTTTCATTTAAGGTAAGACGATATACCAAAATTTGAAAAAAAAAATCAATTTTTGGTTTTTTCGTAATTAAATAGTATCTTCTTTTCTGAACATTTACGTACATGATTTTTTTACTGAACGCCGATTATAAGTGCGTTAATTATTTTTTTTAAATTGACAGTTGTCAGCCTGTAATATCATTATACTTCAAACCTTGTTTTCTCGAAAGTGAAAATTTTCGAACATTTGTCCCATTATCTCAGGAACTATTAGAAATATTTACATGAAATTTTAGTTATACTAAAGCTGTGGAACCACAATCGTGATAATCTCTTGTACAGATCCTCACGTATGATTTTTAGAAGTATTTCTTAAACAAAAAAGAGACTAGTGGCAAAAAAATTATGTAGGACATCAATATTTGGATACAAGTTTGACTGAGGTCGAGTGGTCGTTAAAAGACTCATTTTAATATGCTGTGAAAATTTAATTTCAATCCATTTAGTAGTTCCTGGGGGACACGCCGTAGCATAGTGGTTAAGGCACTGCGCTACAAGCCGGAAGGTCGAGGGTTCAGGTCCCGGTGGGGTTAGGATTTTTGAACTGACCCAAACCTTCTGGAGGCACTATGGCCCTGGGGTCGACTCAGCCTCTAGCTAAAATGAGTACCAGCCGCTTGTTCTGGGGCAAAGGCGACCGTCACGCAGGACTGACAACCCGGCTGACATCAAGTGTCGATTGTCCAGAAAAAATGGAAGCCTTAACCTCCCACTACCCCAAGGGCCTCCTGAGGCCTGTATTGGGAATACTTTACTTTTAATTTACTTAGTAGTTCCTGAGAAAATGGGCCTCACCTTAATTTAAAACAGTAAGTTATTACATGAAATTGTATGTATCCACGTAAAAATCACGAATTTTTAATGAATCATGATTTTGACTGATTGACATAAAACAGTTGGTGACAAATGATTAGCCAATATAAAGAAATTACATTACGGGTGAAAATATGTTTGTAATTCATTATAGCAAGAAATACACATCCACGGAATTATGTACTTAATACATGAGGTATAAAAGAAATCATGTGTTTCATCTCACTTAAAAAGTCACTTCTACAAAAGATTAGACAAAGTGTTTTTTTAGATAAGAGTTATGGCTGGTTCCGTCAACCGTAAGTGTATCTATTAATCTTTCCTTATAATCCCAGCTCAAATGAAAATGCTGAAACTAAAATTTGTAAGAAAATTCAGAAGAAACTCTATTGCCAAGCGGGTTGGCTCACATCGTTGCATTTGACACTCTATTGCACCTAATTAAATTACAACTAGGCACAAATTTGAATGAGGCATCCCACAGATGTCAAAACACATGATCCAGGTTTTCTTAAATATCAAGATTGAAGATTTGTAGTTTTTCTCACTTTAGGATACATGTTTACATGGTATGTAGTTTCCTTCAGACGTCAAGAATATTGATTATATGTTTTATGCAGCTGTGAAGACATTTGATTTATCGTTTTCATGTCGTGCAGATTATGTTTAGACGATTTTCTCAATCATCGGAACACATAATTCGTAAGATTTCCTCAGTCATCAAGACACATAATTTGAGGATTTACTCAGCCAAGACATATGATTCGACGATTTCCTCAGTCATAGTGACATGCGTATTGATGTTTTTCTCGGTCATTAAGACATATGTTTCAATATTTTATTCAATGTTCAAGACACATAATAGGAGGTTTCTCTCAATTCATCAAGTTTCATGTTTTGAGATTTTTTCAGTCACCTGGTTACATGTTTCGAGGTTATCTACAGTATTGAAAAAAAAATCATACGAGTTCTTCCTCATTCATCAAAGCTCGTGATTCGTTGTTTCTCGAAGTCATCGAGACACTTGTTTAGAGTTTTCACCAGACAAAATATGAATGATACGAAGTTTACCTCAGGCATCAAAACACTGAATAAACGTTCTCCTCAGAGATCAGGACATATAATTGATTCATTGTTTTCCCCAGTCGCCAAGCATTTTGATTTAAAATTTCCAAAATAGTCAAGACAAATCTTTCGTTTTTGTTTTTCAATCATCAATACACTCGGTTGACTGTCTTCCTCAGTTATCAAGACATATGAATTCTGATCAACCTCATATACCAAGTCACGTGATTATAGGTTCCCCTCGGTTTTCAAGACACGTGTTACGTGTTTGTTCTATGTTATCAACTCACAACATTAATTTCTTTCCCCAACTGTAATAAATACGCTTATTATATTGTGTGTATCCTCAGTTATGAAGTAACATGATTCAAGCCTTTCCTTAGTCATCAAGATGCACTATTTAAGGATTTTCTTCAGTCATCAACAGATTTTTAAACATTTTCTCAGTCATAAAGAAACAAGATTCATGGGTTTTCCTTAATCTTGAGGGCATATTTTCAGATCTATTTTTTAGTTTATAATTTTTTTCTGAGGTTTTACTCAGTCATAAAGACGCATAAAAGAGGTATATTTCAGTAATCCAGACTCAAGTTTTGAGCATTATCAACACATATTTCAAGGCGTTCCTTAGTCATCAAGACGCTTGATTCGTTATTATCGTCAGTCTTCAATACAAATGTTTCAAGTTTATCATCAGTCATCAATACAAATGTTTCACGTTTATCATCAGTCATCATGATATGACTCAAGATTGTCACGAGTCATCAAGACACATGCTTTTTGATTGTCCTCATTCCTCAAGATATATGTTTAAAATATTTCCTCAATCATAAAGAAACATGCATCGAAATTTTCCTCAGTCATCAAAACATATGATATAATTTTGTCCCCCACCGTCAAGACAAATTATTGAAAGTCGTCCTCGGTCATAGAGGCACATGATTCAAAGATTTCTTCAGTCATCACTACACACGTTAGGAGGGTTTCTACTGTCACCAAGATTGTTTTTTTTATATTTTACACAGCCATCAAGAAAGAAATTTCAATTTTCCCCTCAGTCATCAAGATACTTGTATTAAGCTTGTCCTCAGACATCAAGACATATTTTCAATTTCATACTCGATCATCAAGAAGCATTTTCAATTTTATCCTCAACCAAGACATATATTTAAATTTTGTCCACAGTCATCAAAACACATATTTCAAGGTTCCCTTCAGTCATGAAGATACATGTTTCACTTTCGTCCTCAGTCGTCAAGACAAACGTTCAAATTTTGTTCACAGTCATAAAGGCACATGCTTGAATTTGTTCTCAGTTTTCAAGACACGTCTTTCAGTTTTGTCCTCTGTCATCAAGACACATGATTCAAAATTTCCTTCAGTCAACAAGACCACGTATCACACTTGTCCTCAATCATCAAGACAAAACATTAAATTTTGTCATCAGCCATCAGGACACAAGTTTAAATTGTTTCCTCAGTCAGGATGACATTTTTCATTTTTGTCATGTCATCAAAACACTTTTTCAATTTTGTCCTCAGTTATCAAGATACATTTTTTCAATTCTGTCTCAGTCTTCGATACACATATTTCAATTTTATCCTCAGTCATCAAATACACACACACACACACACACACACACATATATATATATATATATATATCAATTTTATCCTCGGCCATCATGATATGTTTCAATTTCGTCCTCAGTCATTAAGACACGTGTTTGAAGTTTATTTTTGTCATCTAGATATATGTTTCAATTTTATTCTCAGTCATCAATACACAGATTTCAAGGCTGTCCTCACACATCAAGACGCATATTTTAATGTTGTCATAACTCATCAAGACACTTGTTTCAAAATTGTCCTCAGTCATTAAGACACATCTTTCAGGGTAGTCCACACTCAAGTCACAGGTTCCAAAGCTGTCCTCATTCATCAAGTCACATGTTTTAATTTTGTCCTTACTCATCAAAGTTTCAAGGTTGTCCTCATTCATGAAGACACATGTTTCAAGCTGTCCTTAATATCTGCCAGCTAAAATAAAGCATTATTATTATTATTATTATTATTATTGTTATTATTATTATTATTATTTTACATATATATATATATATATCTTAATATTAGGGTACAATCCTAAAGTCAAACATGCCTTGAAACAGTAAATCACAAGATATTTCTTCATATTTTCGAGAGGAAAGTTTTGTCTGTAATAAGAAAGTATATTGTGAAGTGAAACTGCCAATCAGCCAGCCAGCAAAAGACAAGATGATACAAGAAGCTGCAAAATATCATTATACCTGAGTTCTTCTTCTTTAGTTGTAGGATTTTCATCCTGTTTATTTCCAAAATCACTCCTCGGAGGAAGACGTATTGGATATGCATCCACTGTCTATCCATCTCTTAGCTGGTCTTCTACTTGCTCTTTTCCTGTCCATTGATCTATCTTCTTCAGCTATTTTTTGCAAGTCTGTTGCCTTTCTATATGATCTTTCCAACATTTTCGTCTTTCTATAATAAATGTGGTTATGTCTTAAATTTGACATTTGTCTCCAATTTCTGTATTGTGTATCCTATCAGATGATGTTTTCTCCTGAATGTTTCTTATGATCTTCATTTCACATGAACCCACTGTTAGAAAAATGTGGCCCATTCACGTTATGACAACTTTCAGCTGAAAGCTGTATAATTTAAAATTATATTTGAATTAATATTTTTTTACAATCCAATACGTTAAATTATGAATTCAGCACAATATGTAAAACATCAGATTATTATCTTTAAAATATGTAGCATTGTGCGGAATGCGTAACGTGAACATGAAATATAAGGTCCTAGTAGATTAACTCATCAGACTGATATGTAGCGAGAAAAAAGAAATGGGTTCAACTTTAGATTAGTTCTCACTATGGTATACCGTGCAATATTCATATGACACTGTTGCACTATTTAATTTTTCCGTTTCTATTAACATTTCTTAGTATTGTAACATTTTCTAACGATTCTTAGTCGTAAGATATGTTTTACAAATGTTAAGTATATATTATGTACACTTGGCACAGAAAGAATGAGCGGACTCGTCATCTCGAATATTTCAAGTTCTAACACGCGATTCACACGAGTAAACTAATTGCACATTAGAGCTACAATGCGTTCCTCTTCGTCCAATAAAGAGAATTGTTTTATGCACACTGAGCCAGAGAACGCGTAGCTCAATGCCTTATGGCTTGTTTCTTATACAAGAGGTCACCGGTTCGGTTCCCGATGAGGTTAATTTTCTTAAGTGTTACAATGATTTCTATTTTATTCTGTCTGTTCAATCTTAAAGAAAAAACGAACTAACTATTTGGAAGTATTACTAATTTATTATTATTATTATTATTATTATTATTATTATTATTATTGTCCATCATCTATATGCTGTTATAAGGCTGGACTTGACCTATATAAAGTCAATATTTTAATTGAAGAGTGAAACGTTTTGCTCACTAATGCGTAATAAATAAATAAATCAATCAATCAATCAATCAAATAAACACATAAATATATAAAGCTATATTATGTTTTATTACATAAATTTATAGCATTATTATTAAAACGTGGTACTGCACACTCAATTAAATTTATACCGGTAGCTAAATAGTGTTATAGAGTTTACGTAGGCAGGAATATTACTTAATATACTGTAAAGTGGACGTACATTACGAGGCAGGAATTAAATGTTATAGGATATATTTTGCGAAAATACAAATAAATAAAACAAACATTGTTGAGGACTTGAATCCCTACACTCGTATATATTTCATCTTTTTGTAATTGATTTAACGATGTACGCTACTCAAACGCCGGATACTAGTTGCCTAATCCTGTTTGTTTTGTTTACTGTTACACTATTAAGGAGAGTTGAACTTTATTTGAAATGTCGCAATTTGAGTAATATTGCATTTGTAGAAACATGTCTCCTTCACTACTGTTCTTTAACTATTTAAGACGATTAAAACCAAATACAGCATATTTAAAACATTTAACAATGCGTGACCTTGTAAACCACAGCTTTACTTTTCGAGCATGCGCAATTGGCCTTAACAAGGACTCTACATTTTGAAGCGGCTTATTCTTGTTGTTGCAAAGTATACATACAGAGATACGCGGACTCTAGTCATAACCATGTTTCACTAATGACTACGAAATACTGCATCAGAACAGAGCTCAAATGCCCTATCTAGATATACTTGTGCCGTGATGACGAAAAACGTACTGCCATGACGTACTGTGACGTAACATGTTATCCTCTATGGTTGTGAAATACTATGTTCTGTGCTCTTTCCTCTCCTTCTCATCCCTTCATTTCCCCACCTTACGTCATCTGCGCGGTTAGGGGTGCGCCGATACCAATGTCCGAGAAGCGGAGACATGTTTTATTAACAGTCGGAGTTAAGTTTTGTTCCTGGAAGGTCGCCGGGGATCGAGGGAAGATCCCCTGGCCGAGGACTGTTCATTTCTTTCAATTAATAGAAGAAGCTGTTAGAAGACGTTATTTAAGTTGGAATGGATGCGGACATTAAGAATGATAGTGAAACTATGTAAGCATTTATTATGTAAACCTTTGTTCACGACTGTTCATTATTATTTTCTATTATTTTGTGTTTACGTTCAAGATAATGACAGCTAATTGTATTGTTTGTTTTTCATACAAGTTAAATTACACATATTTTTAGTTAAAGAATCTTCATGTCGAATTATTACGATTTGTTTAGCTGTCTTGAGATAACCTTGAACCTGAGTTGTGAATGCTGTAGAGCACGTTCCCATTCCTTTCATGATCAGTCATTAATATTAGATGATACAAAGAAAGATTAGCTGTAGTTTAAAAGCATTTATGTTAAATTATATTACACAAGTGGTCTATTTAAAGGAAGATGAAATTGTCTGTGATCGTGGGCCCAGCTGCAGACTCTGCCTAGAAGCTTGTATGATACCAGCTAGGTTTGTATTTAAATATTTGGTTTCACACGATAGAGATAGCACGCGCCTCTGATAATGTGGTTTAGACTTATGTGTCCTGGTGCCGTGATATTTGGTAGAGTATGAATAAAGAGCACTCCCCAATGAAGATAATCTGTCCGTAACACTTGACATCGTAACACATCGATTGCGGGACCACTTTAGGACTAAAGAGATCGTTGCACTTCAAAGCAATAAATAACAGTTAAAAAACTAAAACAACACGCATTATTAGAAAACCAAACTTAAAAATGAAAAATAATTTTAATTTCCAACACGCTTGGGATAATAAAGTGGTCAACAAAAAATCATCTCCAACACATCTAGAATAAAACTAGAGTTATCTACAAAAAAAAATTACCATCAAAAGGGTGGGGTGCTCTTTATCAATGAATATATTTGAAAATAAACAGATATTGGTAAAAGCAAAGTCTCTAAGAAGAAAACGTAAAAACCATAAAACGTAAAAACCTTTTGATGGTAAACTGTTTTTTTTTTGTAGATAACTCTAGTTTTATTCTAGATGTGTTGGGGATGATTTTTTGTTGACCACTTTAATTTTATCCCAAGCGTGTTGGAAATTAAAATTATTTTTCATCTTTTGGTTCGGTTTTCTAATAAAGCGTGTTGTTTTAGTTTCTTAAAACTATTGTTTATTTCTTATTTTTTAGTTTGACTTTCTAATAAAGCATGCTATTTATTTTTTTATAAACTATAATTCATTTTTTAAATTTTTAGTTTGATTGTCATAAACCGAAATCCCATGAAAATTTAATTGCTTACGATATTTTTAGTTCTAAAAAAATCCTCCGGGCCGGATTTGAACCAGCAACCTATGAATTACTGAAATTATTTACCACTACACTCCACCTCTCTACCAACTGAGCTCCAGAGGATATAATATTAATTTCTTACAACGATGGACTAAAAAGTCTATAAGTCCGCAACCTATTATACCGGTCTTTATTTTTTGATGTCCTGATGATCTTGGCCAGGATCTTAGAAAAAAATGAAATTATTGTATTGTCATTGATCCTTTACAAGTATACAAAGTTTCAAATCGATGTAATGTTCTCAGGTGGGTGAAAATCGTGTTGAAAGTTTCCATTATTTATATAGAGACATAAGTCAAGCTAATATAAAGCGTGTAATAATAAATATAGGCCTATTGCCCATAAATGCTGTGTTATGATCGCTGTAGTTAAAGCGACTATAAATAACGGAATAAAATGAAAGAGAGTTTAGGACTCCGTCGCTGTCGATCTCCAGGTCCCGAATTCGCGTCTCGAACTCTCCACATGATGTTCGTAGCGTATGATTTGGAGCCAGGGCAGATTTTTCTTGGGGTTCTCTCGTTTCTCCGTGCCTAAAAATTCATTTTATCGTTTCTCCATACTCATTTAATACTAGGGAGACTAGAGTTCACGTCCTACCTATAAAGACTGATCCCTATATGAAATAACCCCAATTGAAGCTCTGAATTTCATAGGAAGTACATTTACATCAAACAAAATTCATAAAATTACAAGCCAGTTGAATCATACGTAAAGGTTGAGGAACTCCATAGAAGGACCAAAATAACCTTACAGTCTGTATAGTATTAAGCAGATTTAAATAATAATATAAGTACCTTTTTTAAATCCGTCTTCCCCAATTATAATCGATTTTTATCTTAAACTTCGTTAGATTATTAAATCATGAAGACCTTTCAAAAACATGTTTCATCTTCGGCATGTTAATAGGTACTGATGTCGGCGTGAAATTAAATCGCGGAGTTGAAAAGGGAAGAAACTCCACTGCCTTCGAAGAGCGATAAAACATGTATGCAACACAGAAATTATGAATTCTTGCTATATTTTCATTCCACGTAAGCAGAGGATCAATATTGTAATTGATCAAAAACTCATCAGAGCAAGCTGTAAGAAATTATGTAGTTGTTTTAAGGTTTACTCAAAAGTGGGGGACTTGCAGTTTCTTCCCTTTTCAAATCGGCGATTCAATTTATATAATGGGTTTAGGTCTGTGGGTGTGTTCTCGTTTAGAACATTTATATTCTTTGCTTCTCTTAAAATTCCCACGTTTTCTAAGACGCTAATCTTGTTTTTACTCTCTTTATGCATGATTATCATGGTATCTTCGATTTTGATACTCTAATAGGTACTATATAATTATTTAAATATATTTAATACATAACCTCAATTGTGATAACAATGTTGATAGTGTTAAACATTTTAATTGTTTTGAAAGTGCCATAAACTATACATTGTTGTACAGCACTCTCCATTTCATGTCACTCGCGTCATAGTATTTCGATCTTTATATTAAAACATTGTATTTCGGTGACTATTAAACTCATGCCCCAAATGGGAGTTAAGATCAATCACGTTTCAATCAATTTTGTTTTACAACCAATGAAAGTCGTTTTTCATCTGGCTCTTTATCGAATTTTCTTTACCAGCTCCTGTTTTTGCTATAAAGAAAGCTCCTCGTTTTTAATATTCTGAACAGGTCAAAGCATTATTTTGCAGTGACTGACTCTCCAACAAATACAATGAATATAACAAATAATGAAGAGATTCCTTCTATAATTGTGTGTTCAATAATTGTGTTTTTAAATAATGATTTTATTGAGTTGTTTCCTAAAAAATAAATTCTCTTCTTCCTCGGCTTTTCCGCACTTATAGGTTTGCCGTCCTCAGTTTCCATTTATTTCTGTAATTCCAGTCTCCTTCTTCCAAGTTCCTATCATCCATTATAGTTCTGACATAAGTTTTCCATTTTCATCTTGGTCTGCCACGCTTATTTCTTCCAGAATTTTATTCTTTTGTAATTCCGTCAAATACAGAGTTTCACTTCCATATGACAAAATATTCCGTATCTTGCTCTTATAAATTTTAATTTTAATTTCTTTTGTGATATTTTTGTTCCAAATTATTCCATGTAATGTCTTAGTTGCATTTTTTACCATTGCAATTTTAGTTTGTACATCTCTTTCACATGTACCTAAACATGTAATTATTGACCCAAGATATATAAAAATATCACTTTTTTTATTTTCCCTGCTTCGAGTATGAAGTCATCCACATTCTTTCCAAACACATATATTCTGTTTTCTGTAAATTTATATTCAGTCCCCATTTTGTATATTCAACCATTATTTTATTTATGATATATCTCATATCATCTTCATCCCTGCAAAAATTATTTGATCATCTGCAAACAATAATGAATGTAGTATTTTTCCTCCTACAGGAATATCCATTTCAGAACATTTTTATACCATAAATTAAAGAGCCTGGTCTAGATAAATGTTAAAAAGAATTGGCGGTAAACTGTATCCGTGCTTAAGGCCTTTATTTACTGTGAATTCCTCTGTTAATTTATTCTGTATTTTTACTTTAGCTTTTTTATTACTATGGATCCTCCTAAAAATATTAATTTATCACGTATATTCATATTTCTCATTGCCGTCCATAACAATTGTCGAGGTACACTATCATATGCCATCTCTAAGTCAATAAAGGTCATAAGTAGTTCTATATTTTTTGCTAGGATTTTCTCTTGTAATTGTCTAATACAGAAAATATTATCAATACATGATATTCCATTCTGGGATCCACATTGTTCTTATCTTAAGTTATCTTTTATCTCTCTGAGTTTAAAATGTTTTTTTTAATGTGAGTAATATACGATAAATTCCAGTCTTCTGAAATATCTCTTTCAATTTCAATTTTATTAAAAGATTTTGTTAAAACGTTTACTGAAATACTGTGTTTTATTTTTTTCACCACTAGGGAGCATTCTTACAATATTTCGATCCTATTTGGCAATAAATAATATGATAAAGTTGCAGTGGATGAACAAATGAAACATAACACATTTTTGTTTTGTTTTCAAACATCGCCATACATTAAATTTATAAATATTTTAAAATAACTGAATTTAAATGATAATTTTTGAGTAAACAGCTTAATTTTATTCGTCAAATAGTCCTAACAAATGCCACTCTTGATTTCCAAATCCTGCAGATAAATTCACGTGTCACTCGTGACACATGAATTTATCGATGATTTAGAAATCACTCGTGACATTACGTATGAAAAATAATATAGGGGTCTTTTTGACACTTCAGTCGTTATAGGTAGTAACTTCTGTAACTCCGATTATACTGAAATTACAGCCTCTGAATTTCACAGGAAGTAAATTTACATAAAATAATAGAAAGTTATAAAATTGATTGCCAGTTGAATCATACTTATGGAGAGTAAAGGTTGAGGAACTTCACAGAAGGATCAAAATAACCCCACATCTTTCTAGTGTTAATCCATATCGTTCCCATTTCATTTCATTTCATTTCATTTGTTCATGTGATGCTGTGACAGGCCTTGAATAGCATTTAGGAGCTTGTCTCATGTTATTCCTCAACCCGGAATTATGTCGGATACAGGAATATATATATATATATATATATATATATATATATATATATATATATTTAGATTAAAAAATAATAAGGTTATTTATGAAATGGTTTTCATGTAGCATTGTTTAAAACCGGAATTAATTTAATTTTTAAGTTTCGTTGTAATTAGTGCAGGCCCTGTTGTTATCGTATCCATGGTAAATAATGAAACAAAAGAAAAACACTCTATTATTATATTTTTTTCTGGTTCAAACAAAATTAAACGTTACAGGCCTAATGTATAATATAATATCCAATTTTCAAATTGAATTTCCGTACAACAAAATTACGTTCTATTTCTGGTACCGGTCAAAATTATTTTTAAGTTTAATAATGGTCACCATTATATTATTATTATTATTATTATTATTATTATTATTATTATTATTATTATTATTATTATTATTATTATTATTATTATTGCACATGAATATGAAGACATGAAGTTTATGTTCATAAAATTAATGGACGAATATGATAATTGGGGTTTGAAGATACATTTAGAAAAAAAACATGGGACGAGGAGAAGAAACCAAAGATTTAATGTTAGGAGATCAGGAGGGGTATTTTACAGGATGTTTGGAATTTGACTGACTGACTACCTAAATGTACACAACCTTCTAGATCAATTTCAGTCAGGCTTCAGGACAGGACACAATACAAATACTGTTCTACTAAATATTTGAGAAGACATACGCGAAGCTGCTGATAATCGAAAACTTACCATTCTTACATTACTGGACTTTAGTAAAGCATTCGACACGGTAGACTTGGACTTATTGTTGCATAAACTTAAAAACCTCTTACTCTCTGATAGTGCCACGCAATGGTTCAATTCCTACCTTCATGAGCGCCAGCAATCTGTTGTAGGAAATCATGAATTATATTCTTCTTGGTCCTTCTGTAAAGCTGGGGTTCCACAGGGTTCGGTGCTTGGACCTTTACTTTTTTCAATCTACATAAATGACATATCTAACTCCATAAAGCATTGCAAACATAATTTATTTGCAGACGACATGCAAATCTACATCCACACAGACAAATATTCTCTAAATGACGCTGTTGCCAAAATTAACGAGGATCTTGACTCACTAATGACTTGGACAGTTAAATATGGACTGCAATTAAATCCTAGAAAGTCACAATCAATCATTATGGGTCACCAGAGACTATTATCTACAATTAACCTAAACACAGTCTCGCATGTGTCACTAAATGGAGTTCAAATCCCTTATAGTGAGACAGTAAAAATTCTAGGAGTATTTATTAACAACAACTTAAAGTGGAATACACAAATAAACCATACATGCAAAACAGTCTTATCAATAATACATTCATTAAATCGCGTAAGAAATTGTCTGCCATTCGCTCTAAGGAAAATGTTAGTAGAAACACTTGCAATGCCCCATTTTGATTATTGTGACACTCTTCTTACAGACTTAAATATTATTTACACTCAAAGACTTCAACGTGTTCATAATTCTTGTGCACGTTTTATTTGTGGTATTCGCAAATTTGACCATGTTACACCGTCCCTGGAACAATTATCGTGGCTTCGTTTAAGGGTCGTATGCAAATACATTACTCTCTACTCAAATTATTTCCAATCACTGGTGAGCTGAGATCGAATTAACGGCCGCCTTAACCGGTCATGCATGAATGTTGACGTTTTTGTAATATTGGCAACGAATTACCCAGAATTCTCAGCGATAAAACCACTTCCGTTATTTTCGTCTGCTATAGAGGAATGCATTTATGCTTGCATCCCGCAAATAATACCGTATACAAACACGTCTGCGACGCGCAATATTACGCCGATTCTCCTGTTCTTCCAGTTGAATTCTTTGGTAGACTCTATCAAATTCCTCTTCTCCGCGTATACCGAAAACATGATCGAAGTCTTCAAGGTCCGACATCTTGGATAAGTTTCAAACTACATCGGTTACCATTGGTTCCCTTCGGGATTTTCACAAAGTTTATATCTTGAGCGACGATCTTAATGTACCCTTGTCCGGTAGCTTTACAATTATTACCACCCACCTCCGGGTGAATTCGATTTCTGAGTAGGAAAAAAACTTGTTTGATAAAATAACGTTATATCAGCAGATAACTCCTTTTACTGTCTAATGCTTTTCAAACAATTCGACCCTAAGAGATCGTAGAACTGTTCATTCACTATCCCTTCTCTATAAAATCCTTCACACATCATTGCCTAATTATTTATCACGCCGCTTCATCAGACTATCCGACACACATAATCTTGTCACTCGATCCCATCAGCACATTGTCCTTTATATCCCTCCTCATCACACTGTATATTATTCATTATCTCTTACGGTCTCACTTACCAAAACATGGAATTCCCTTCCGCCCTTTGTCAGAGACTGTCAAACTATACCATCCTTCAAAAACAAATTAAAGAATTATTTAATAACAAACTAACTTACACACCTCACTGATAGTATTCTTTTAACAATTAATAAATTTAATTATCTATGAAAATAATATTAACAAATATTTTCTTTTGTTTTGTTTTAAATATTGTACAAACGTAAAATTAGTTTTTCGTATCTCATTATTTTTCTTTGTTTTATATATACATTAGACAGGGACAATTTAATATGTCTTGATTGTATACATTTTATTATTAGTTTTAGTCTTAATTTTAACTAACATTAACTAGTTGCATTATAGATCGTAATATAATAGATATTATCTTTTTGATCAAATTATTATTTAGTATTTAATATTAGAGTTAATTGTGATTGTTATATTCTGATGTAATATATGTTTGCCCTGGTGAGTGGAAAAGAAGGCCACATGGCCTTAACTCCACCAGGCTAAATAAATAAATCTAAATAAAATAAATCTAAATAACGTAATATTTATTGTTATTTCATAATAAATGTCCAAAGTTCGTGGAATGTTTTCCTTTTGCTTCTCACCTGGACAATATACGACGTGTTATATATATATATATATAATCACAAGCAAATATTTAAATAAAGTGTCAACATAATATTTAAAAACATTAATTTATTTGATAATATGGATTGAGTAATGATATGCCTTTGAATAAAATCGTCCATTTTTCTTTCCTGATCACTAGGAATGGGTTTTGAGGTGCGGCACTTTTCCATAAATATAGCTATTTTCATACCAATAATTCATTTAAGTATTAGGGGGGTATAAAATGAAGCGAAATGAACTCAATTTGTTGCACCTTTTCGTGAGATTACTACATTTTGTCCTTTTCTCTCTCTCTTTCTATGCTTCAGCGTCTTTTTCTCCACTCTTCTCTGCGTTCTAAAAGATAGGACAGAAAAATGTATATTTATTCTTATTGAAGAGCTTTTTAAAATCTCAATCAGAAGTCAAAAATATTAAATAAATATTAAAATATAATTTATGTAAACCACCAGTAATTTATATCCCAGCAACAATGGTCAGTCTGCAGCTGTGAAGTCAAATTTCAATTTCGAAAGGTGTTACTGTAACAGTTTGAAATAAGTTTAGTTAGTACTGGAAGTAATTTAACACTTTTGTATCTACCGACTTGTTGTTGGCTGTGTTTTATTAGTCTGAACCACAACGCTTTTTTATTAGTATATAATATTGCAATTCGGTTTTTCAGAACAATAACATGACGATTGTTTAGAAAGATAAATTTTATGCAATTTCAGAATCCAAAACGCTATTTATCGAAACTGATTGCATCATTCTTCGATGATCCATCTGCGAAGTAAATATTGCAATAAACTAAATACCTATGTACTACCTCTTATGGACTCTATAAAAATAATTTGCTGCAAAATGATAGCATATTATATAAACTGAGTTCATGTAACTGGTTTAAACCTTAATTCAGTTGTTTCGGCTGCACCTTTTTGTATGTATTTTCATAACCTTTTTTTCCCCTTTTCGACCAAAATTTGCACCTTAAAATCTCTTCCTTACTGATAACTCATAAAGCATATTGTCCAGTTCTTCATTGTGGAACTTCTTGTTTCATTTGCAATATATTGTACTATTTTGATTTAAAACCAAAGTAGTAGAATACAGGGTGTCCCATTCAAACCTCCCACATTTTAATTAATCATAACTAACAAAGTATGCGGAATTATGAAATAAGGCCGGTATTAAACGAAACAGAAACTCAAAGAAATTTCATTGTCACACATTGCAACACACTAAAACATCTCTATGTGCAGTATTAGTAGCACGAACAATATCGAGTCTGTATTCGATTTCGTGCCATGTTCTGTCCAACATGTCTATTGACACTGTTGCAATTGTGTCCAGGATACGGGTTCGTAAATCATGAAGATCGTACAGGAGTCGCACACACACACGGTCTTTTACGTACTCCCAGAGGAAGAAATCCAGTTGCTGAGGAGTCGCCATTTTGTTTTATGTGATTGTTGCCCAACATGCGACAGATGAATTAACTGCAACAATGAAAAAGTTTCTTTGAGTTTTTCTTTCTTTTAAAACCAACCTCATTTCATAATTCCGCATACTTTGAGAGTTATGATTAGGGCAAGGCAATTAATGATTTTGCATCTTTTTCTTATGAAGGTTGAAACATTGCTTGCATATATGAAAATGTACGGCATTAAAAAACGGATTAAATAAAAGCAATTTGTTAGGGCATTTTTATGCATTTTCTTAACTTTTTAGGGATACGTCATGTTTTGGCAATTTTTAGGTCATTTTGAACATTCTTTACACTTTTCCAGAAGGCTGTGACATTATTTGTATTTGATTTAAGATTTTTATTATAATTCAGCATTTTTCCTTGTCAATACAATTTCTTGGAATTAAGTAGTTGTTTTGCTAACTACTACCCCTATTTTTTAAGGTATGTGCATAATGAACTTGCCCACTTCTAGGAATTTTATTCAATTTCTTAGAGCTTATGCTAGCTTCTACCCTTATTCTGATTATCTGCAATTCAAAATTGCTCTAAAAGTGCACTGTGTAATTGGAATGGATTTTCTGCAATAAAAGGTACTGTAATGTGTATGTTTTAAATACTTTTCTTTTAATATTTTGATGTTACGTTAAATTTTATGCACTTCAGTAATCAAGTGAGTATTTAATCTAATAAATAGTATTTTATTGGTAATTCTTAACTTTTTGTTCGTCATTTTTCATTTTATTCGTCATTTTTTGCATTTTTAGGTCATAAATGCATTTTTTATTTTGCATTTTTTTACGAATTTATAGGTCATTAAATGCCTTGCCCTAGTTATGATTAATTACAATGTGGGAGGTTTGAATGGGACACGGTGTATTTTCCTTTTAAATGCCACACAACATTTTACATACGATTTTAACAGAATAAAAAATAAATAGTGTTTTCCTTTTTTTTATCATTGGGGGCGGCTTCGTGGCGCAAGCGGTTACTCTCTCGCCTCTCACCGCTGGGGTCCGGATATCGAGTCTCGGTCACTCCATGTGGGTTTCGTGGTGGACAAAACTGAATTGGGTACGTTTTATCGGGGTTGTCTCGTTTTCTCCTGCCACATATTTTATTCCACCATTTCTCCAAACGTACATCATGCATTTCGTTTCATTTTATTCATCCACCCCTGTGATGGTGCGTCAGGAGTGGTCGTTTGGCACCTTTGTCGTTCACAGACCACAGGGGCGTCATCTCATCTCATTCCTCAACCCGATTCTCAGTTGGACACGAGGTGAGGATATTTATAATTTATTTTATTTTTATCGTTAGATGTAGAATATATTAATATGTAGAATGGCTATCTCAGTTTGAAATTTCCAAAAAGTGCAAAGTTTTCCTTTTGAAACTCACCGATTCAATTTATATTTTTACAAAGAATAACACTGGGTAACAAATTTTGGGCAAATTTTTGTTCTTCTCAGTTTTTTTTCATGGTTATCATATATTTCAGGCACCCTGAGTTCAAAAATTTCAGTTTCACATACATAGCATCAATAGTTCTATGGAAAATAAATAAGTTTGAAAATGTGGGAATTACAAAAATATACCACAAATATATGTGGAATAAATGCCAGCTTATGTTGATATTGTTTCTGATGATGTGAAATGGGATTTTGTTTCAGCATCACTGACTTGGCTGTCAAATTTATTAAAGATTAAATTTTTACCGCGCTTTTCTTTTGAACTGTCCCTCACCAAACTTCAAACGTAGTTCCCCATGTTTATATCTCACCTGCCCTGATATGTTGCTTCCATGTTTTTGAGATCCTGATGTAATCGTTCTCCTTGTTCTTCACTCACATCGCCCAAATTTGGTCTAAATAAATCCCAATGTGAGTGCAGGTAATGTAATTTAGTTGACATTCTGCAACGTAATGTACGATGTGTACTCAGCAAGTTCTCAATCAACTCTCGGTAATTGGGACTCTTCTTGTTTCCAAGGAAGCCATTCACAACATTAAAAAATGCTTGCCATGCACTTTTTTCAACTGGTGTCATATTTTGTTCTAATTCTCCGGACTCCAGCATCTGTCTTATTTGAGTTCCTGTAAAAACTCCAGCAAATACTTTTGCATCAGGCAAATGTGGGAACATAGAGCGAATATGTTGCAAAACATCTGACGATTTAACCAAAGCATTAACATACAGTTTTTCAAGTCACAATTTAATGTAGAAACGTGGTACTAAGATCTTCTTCCTGTCAATAAGAGATTCATGTAGAACATTATTTTCTCCTTGATCAAGTTCGTTTCTTGAAGGCCACACTTATTGGATGTAGCGTTGGCCAGTTGCTGGGCTGTCCCATAAACAAACGAAACATGGATACATGGATGCGATCGAACCGTTAACACGTGGAGAAAAATTATATTAACCAAACATATATTTAAAATTTAAAAAAAAGTAACGAAAACAAAAATCGCGATTACTATCGAACCGTCGACATTTGGAGAAAAAAATCACATATTTGAAATCAGCGCAAAAAACTGAGTCAGAAATACTTAAAATATGCAGAAGAACGATTTCATTGCTACCCAGTGTAATCTAAGTCGAATGCTGAGACATAGATATTTAGGTTGACACAAAGTGGACAAGACAAAATAAGCTCATATTTAATCCCCGTTATATATAAAAAACTGGAAAAGTGTAAATATGAGAGTAAACAGAAGTATTGTTATACAGTAAAGTAGTATGTGGAGTGTAAAACAGAGGTGGATTTTAAGATGTAAAAAGAAACTTGTTTAGATAAAATACCAAACATACAAATAAGAGAAGTTGTGGAATAAGACAGGTCATCATTGATGAAACACAGAAACGACAGTTAAAATGGTATGGGCACACAGTTAGGAAGAACAACACACGGAGGCCAAAGTTCATAATAAGAATGGATACCTCCAGGGAGAAACAAATTCGATCTAAATACAGTTCGAATAATGATATCCATGAAACCATGAAAGGGGGAAAAAATGAAAGAGAGAGAATGCCTAGGCAACAGAGAAACTACGCCAGTTATAATAATAATAATAATAATAATAATAATAATAATAATAATAATAATAATAATATAAATCATAATAATAATAATAATAATATAAATCATAATAATAATAATAATAATACAAATAATAATAATAATAATAATAATAATAATAATAATACAAATAATAATAATATTAATAATAAAGGGAACCTTGGATGGATGAATAGAGAAGAAACATGATCAGGAGAGACCTCAAAGAAGAAGATGCTGAGGACATAAATCTGTGGCGGAGCAAAATACATTTGGACTGAAGCATAACTAATGTAATGTAGAGAAAATCCTTAATAAAAACAATGATGATGATAATAATAATAATAATAATAATAATAATAATAATAATAATAAACAACTTTATTTTACCTGGCAGAGTTACAGACTTAAGGCCTAGTCTGTCATTCAACCAGGTGTTAATGGTAATGATAATGATGATAATAATGCTGATAATGATAATGTTGATAATGATAATAATAATGATAGTAATTGAGAATTTTGTTTGCTGATTATATAATGTGTAATAGACGTATTTAAAATCTAGAACAATAAGTAAATTGAATTATGCATAAATGGATTTTTGGAGGTGTTGCAGCTGGAATTTTTAGAAGAGATAAAATAAGAAACAGTGTAATTAAACAAAAGATGATTGTTTAAACTTCAGTTATGGGTTTCATAAGAAAAGCAAACAATTAGAATGGTATGGCCATGTAAAAAGAATGACAAAAGACAGATTCCCAAGAGAATACTAGAATGGGTGTCATTTGCTAAAAAAAAGAAGAGGACGACCAAAAATAACGTGGATTGTTGGTGTTTTGAGCAGCACGAGGGAAAAAAAGATTGGACGATGGAGATTGGAATGACAGAGAGATATGGAGGATAATGACAGTAGATTAATTGAGCGCAGGAAGATATTGTGAAACCTGCTAAATAAAAAATAAATAAATAAAACATAATAGATAAATCCGTTTAGATAAGAGGGATATAAAGGAGTGGTTTGCATCAATTCTATAAGAGGGATTGTTGAGTGTTTTGCTGAACAAATGAATGGTTATGATGTCAATTGCGCGGTTAGGTTATAACGTTTTGATAGCGAATGACCTGGCAAACACTTGGCAGCATTCCTTTCTTTTTTTCTTGGAAGAGATCCTGTGCTCGTATAGCGCGACCATATTGATTCCATCTATCTCCCCTTCCTGAGTCCTGCCACGTTCTACCCCCTCCACCCCCCGCCCTGTCGACCGGGAAAACTGAAGGATCAATAGCGGCGAGGACATAATGCGCCGATCTGCAGTCGTCCTCAAGCTACAGATTCCCATTCACGTTCTTCCTGTATAGTCTTCAAATTCCAAGGTCACCTTCAAACTCCAAACTTTTTTGCCCAGATTTATTTTTACTTGAATTTTGTTTTCACGGGCTAAAACATGTTTTCGCGTAACGCGTATACGACGCTTGGAAGTAATGTTTAAGTAAATCCATGAAATAGCAGTAACTTCCTGGAGGTAGTCCGATGTTTCAAAGTTACTTTTCGATTGCTGTTGTTATAAGCACAAAACTAATAAAGTAAACTAACTCACTGACACTATCGAACCATGTAGATTCATGGCCGTGCGGACAATAGCTCTCCATAATCCCTATCCTGAGCTAACGTTTTCTAATCATCCCTTGAATAATCTATTTCCCTCAAATCATGGTTAATATTATTCTTGACTGAATTGATGCTTTCCCTCTGGTTTCCTACTAGGAGTTTCCATGCTCCTCTTTCATTCTCCACTCGTGTCACATGTCCTGCCTATCACAGTCTATGTTAATTAACTGTTGTTAACGAGGAAGGTAAAATAATTCAAAATAAGAATCGACCAAGATGTAATAGTCTATAGGATTACCTCACCTAAAGAGAAATCCTCAGCTTCCCTGCAGCTGGCAGGAGGACTTAAACCCTTAAGGGAAGAAAGAGGCTGAATTCTTAATTTTAAAACGTAATCTCCATATTTTATTAGTTGCCCAGAACAAGTTGTACACATTTTTCTCATCTTTAATCTTACATAGAAAAGGGTTTTTAATGGTACTTGGGAGAAATCAGAGACGTTGTGTATGAGCTACACAATAAATGTGTTCGGCTGATAAAACTCTCTCTCTCTTAATATTTTTCAATGTAAAAATCAACAACAACAAAAAAAGGGACTTGAAATCTTGTGGCCGACATTTCAGTTACAAATTCAGTAGAGTGTACATCTTCCCAAGTAATTTGCACCATTTGAATATAATAGTGAAATTAAATAATTTTTCCAAAATGTACCATTAAGGTCAAGGATCTCCTAAAAAAGAGTTACGTCTACATGTCTCACGTGGCGAACTATTCCACATAAGGGATAACTGCATGCTTTAATTTGTTCGTTTTGCACTGTTTTGATATTACCCACTTGTTCAGTTCTGGCACAGTATTCATTTGTACTAATAGTCCTTCCTAATTCTCGCTCCTCTTCATTATCACTTCCTTATGATTGTTTACGAGGTAGCGTACTGCCTTGTCATGCAGCGGGCCCGGGTTCGATTCCCGGTCGTGACAGGCTTCTGGGTGAGGTTTTATCGGGGTTTTTCCTCACCTATAAGACAAATGTCAGGAAGCTTGAGGCCCACGGTCCCCGAAAAGCATACGACCATCATCATCATCCTTCACCGGTGTGGAAAGCAATGGGAAGCCACCACACCTATAATTCCCTAGTAAAGCTGCAAAGCATAGCATGAAAGTGCTATGATTGTAGTAAAAGACCTGCCCTCGGGCAGAATTACTATGGATGGATGGATGATTGTTTGAAGAGATCAGCCCATCCTTGTCTTGGTTTTCGGCCGGATCTTTGCTTATAGAAGGCCCCACATTGCGATCATCTGGTTCCCATCTTTCTTGTCTAATATTGGAATATGATCTCCTCACTCCCATCTGGCGGTGTTTTGCTGTGATGGATTATTAATTGCTGACAGCTTCTGAAATGCTTCATTTGTAACCCTGTCCCTCAGTGACGTGTGTAGGATCTTCCTGACCCTGCATGAGAATAGAATATGTTATAAAGCTATTTTACCGTTAAAATACATTCCGTGCTTAACAGAGCACACTTAGGAAAATAAAATAGTGCAGTCTCTTAATGCAATAAAATAATCGCATTTTTTTTCCTTAAATGAAGATTTTAATCCAAAATAAAAAAGTAACTGATACAATTAAACCTATAGGTTCATGGCCGCGTTTATATAAGCTCTCCACACATCCCTATCCTGAGCTAATGTTTTATAATCATCCCCAGTATAATCTACTTGCCTCAAATAATTGTTAATGTTATTCTCCCACGTCATTCTTGATCTACCACCTGGATATTTCCTTATGGTTTCCTTGCAAGAAGCTTCATGCTCCTCTTTCATTCATGTAGCTCACTGTTATGCAGTCTTCTCCATTCGTCTATCTGTTCATTGCTCTTTGGTCCAAACATTTTCCTAAGAACTTTATTCTCAAATAATCATATTATTTTTCCTCACTTTAAGTAAGTCTATGTTTTTCATCCATTTAATATAATTGGGAGAATAACTTACATGTTTTCAGTTTAACTTTTTTGTGAGAAGTTGGGACGACAAGAGTCTCTGTAATGCATAATAACATGCATTTCCAGAATTGAGCCTAGGTTTAATTTCTTTGTGCGTCTCATTCCTATTTGTGATTATTGTTCCTAAGTATTTGAATTCAGCCATTTCTTCAAAACTTCCCTCATTTGTCATTAATTTTCAATTCCCATTATGTAATATATTTCTGTGTGTGAACATACATGTAGTTTTATTGACGTTTACTTCTAGTCCTAATCCCAAATAAAAACACAACAAAATTGTTGACTAAAAGTCTAGGAATATAATACACCGTGTCCCATTCAAACCTCCCACATTTTAATTAATCGTAACTCTCAAAGTATGCGGAATTATGAAATGAGGTTGGAATTAAAAGAAAGAGAAACTCAAAGAACTTTTTTGTTTTGATTGTTGCAGTTAATTCGTATGTCGCATATTGGATAATAATGACATAAAACCATGTTCGCCAGACATCACTCCACTGGACTTCTTCTTCTGGGGGTATGTAAAAGACCGTGTGTTTGCGACTCCAGTACAAGGTCTTCATGATTTACGAACCCGTATCCTTGACACAATTGCAACAGTGTCAATAGACATGTTGGACAGAACGTGGCACGAAATCGAATACAGACTTTATATTGTTCGTGCTATTAATGGTGCACATATAGAGGTGTTTTAGTGTGTGGCAGTGGAAATTCTTTGAGTTTCTGTTTCGTTTAATACCAGCCTCATTTCTTAATTCCACATACTTTGTTACTTTTGATTAATTGAAATGTGGTAAGTTTCAATGGGACACTCTGTATAATGGATTTTCGACAAATAACATCCCGGTATGTTTAGAATAAGAGAGTTGTTAAGCAGGTATGGAAGATAGAGCCTCTGTTAAGAGCTCGATGACTGACAGTAACAATGCTAAAGGAATATCTTAGAAGGTGGTCGAAAATAGAAAGTTTTCTGTTAGTATATCATTTCGTTAATGTAATTTTACCTTTTAATCCGATACAAATTCCCTTATTGAATGCGATAATCCTTCTATATTAGGGAGTCATTTGCAAGTAGATATTAGAAATAAATGTGTACCTACCTTACTAACTCACTCACTGGCTCTATCGAACCTGTAGGTTCATGACCGCGCGGACATAAGCTCTCCATACATCCGTATCCTCAGCTAATGTTTTACAATCATCCCTGTATAATGTACTTCCCTCAAATCATGGATATTGTTGTTCTCTCACCTCATTCTTGTTCTACTAACTGGACATTTTCCCCTCTGGTTTTCCTACAATAAGCTTCCATGCACTTCTTTCATTCCCCATTCGTGCCACATGTCCTGCCCATCGCGGTCTACGAGACTTAACTGTTATTGTATCTGGCTTCCTATACACATCATGTAGCTCAGTATTATGTAGTTTTCTCGTGTATCTACATTTAAAAATAAAAAATCAAATCTAACGGATAAAATACGAATTTCTATATTTAAATAACGGGATTTCTGGTGTTTAGATATTCTTTGTTCTATCATAATTTTTTTTATTCAATGCCCCAGGTTGTCATTTCGACATGTCTGGTGTTCTTTCTGGCATTGGCGTAATTGTAACCCACTTCTGAGGTTGGGGCGCCTGGAAGGTGGGATTACGGCTGCCCCGATGATATGATGGTTGATGATGATGATAGTGGTGCGCCAGGAAAGTCTTTAATCCTAAGCTTAATCTACGGGGATTATAAAATATGATTATGATGGCCAAATATGATGTTCGGGGACCGTTTGGACTTCAACGTTTCCTGACATCTGTCCTACAAGTGAAGAAATACGCCGAAAAAATCGTCACCCAGGAAACTTGTCCGGGCCGGCAGGACAACCACAGCTGTGTACACTGAGTTAATAATTTCAATTTTTGTGCAATATCCAGACGTTAGAAATGTGTTATATTCTGCAAATTAATTAAATCTACAAGAAAAATATACATAACTAATTTTGTGATTCAAACTGAAGATAAATGTAAATAAGAATACATATTTTTTAATACATTTATAGTAATTTAATACAACCCTATACATTCCTTAGGTTTAATTCATTTACACTCTGTATATTAACCGTTTTTGCTCTACTCCCGGGTGCGGGTTCAAACCCTGCCGGGATCGATGGATTTTTACGATGAAAAAATTGAACAGACAAGTCCTCCGGGAAGGACTTGAAGCTGTGAGTCCCGTGTCTGAAGATTTTCGGGCTCGTGAAAAGAACCTCAAGTCTGGATAAAATACATCTGAGCAAAATTTAACCGACTTTCATCTATCCGAGTAATACCTTATTTCCCTCTGGTGCTTCGAGGCGATGTATTAACCACATGTTGCTCATTGATATATGTAGAGAAATATGCGTAAATAAATTAGTCTGGTTAAGAAACGTATACTAGGGGAGCACCCATGTTTTCGTAGCGGGTCAAACGGGGAACACTATCAGTCATATTAACCGCCACTACTACTCAATAATAATAATAATAATAATAATAATAATAATAATAATAATAATAATAATAATAATAATAATAATAATATCATCATCATCATCATCATCATCTTGCTAAAGAAAAGTGCAATTTTTAACACACTTAATACAATTGTATTATATGATTATCCTCAAAATTAAAATTAAATTGTGCCGTACAGAAACAGTGGATTAAAAAACTGATGTTTAGATGAAACACGAGCATATAAAAGACCCTAACGTTACAATAACTAACTTTACGATTTGTTGAAAATAATAATCGATCTCTACAATTTGATGAGATACAGTTTCAGTGGTGATAAAGATTAAGACAGAATGGTTTAAGATATCTAAAAATACAGAAAATCATCATGAACATAGCAGTTTAGGTTCTTTTAACTTGTTCATGAGTCTCAAGATACCCCTGACGGGCCCACTGTTCCACTACTCTGAATCCCATAGGTTTACAATAAAACTTTTGATCGTAGGTCCGGATTCATTCGCAGCTAATGATCCGGCCAATTATTCTAATTTAATGGGGTTGAATTAGCTTTCCTGAAGTAGATAGAAATATTTCTACACATTACCCATCGTCATATCATTGGGGCAGTGTAACCCCGCCTTCCAGGCGCCTCAACCATAGAAGTGAGTTACAATGCCACAAGTGAATACCAGAAATGCCAAAATGACTAACTGGTGGCATTAAAAAATTTAAATGTGGCTGCAATTAAAAAAAATGCCAAGAGATTATTGATAAGTAATTTTCCCGTTTTGTTTTGATTGCACCAAACTTAATAGTCCCTAATAAACAACTGAATAACAATGCACTTAAACTATAATCACAGCACAGAGTTATCTTTCATGTGACCTACAAACTTATTCAGCACTTTGCTTTCTTGTCGTAAATATAATTTAAAGTTCGCAAATGTACATTTTTCTAAAAAAAACTGTCGGGAATACTTTCCAACATGTGACAAGGATTTTTTTTTCTGTTCCAATCATACACTATGCGCATGCGCAATCACACGCAAAGAGGTTTACTCCATGGTGATGCAGCCAACATATACACGATATTTGAACTCGCGTTGCCAAACAACTTAAAATCTATCTTAACGCAATTTAAATAGCTACTGTAACCTGTGAACGATTGCAACGCCCAAAAATAAATAGTGGAAATAGTATATGTGTAATGATGATCTTGAAGAAGATTTTCGGGCTGTAGGCCGTGGTCGTGAGGCTTGGAGTTCCCCGACGTTTCGCCAGAGACTGCGTCTGGCATCGTCAAGGGTTGTCTTGAGGATGCCAGACGCAGTCTCTGGCGAAACGTCGGGGAACTCCAAGCCTCACAACCACGCCCTACAGCCCGAAAATCTTCTTCAAGATCATCATAGCAACTCCGGCCGTGAAAGTCGATGTGAATACATATATGTGTAATGTTAATTAGTACATACTTTATGTTGGCTGCACTGGAACACATATTTGGTCTTTGTTAGCTGCATAGAATATTCGTTAAAATCGATATGGCTGCCACATCTGCACGATATGTATGTAGTTCAATATCGTAATATTCAATATATTCAAATAATCGTTAGAAAACATGGAAACGCCAAAGTAAATGGTAGTAAATAACTTGGAAAATAAAATTATATGAGTAAAATTTGACAGGAGTTTATTAGGGTACTTGTCACATGTTGGAAAGTTTAGCTAAATTATGAAGTCTGAAACGCAATAGGAAACTCTTGAATGTATAATGTAATCACATGCCTCAATATGCGTCGTTCTGTTTTTTCCAGATGTCGGATGTGATCGCAGATTTGAACTTCCAAAGATCATGGCACAGACGTCATAGACAGCAACATCTTGGTATGTAGTATTCTTAGTGTACAGACATGGTGGAGATAAGATGATTATTCTTTCTCTTTATTTCAAATATTGACAGTAGGCCTACAAGTAAATCAAGTTCAGAACTGTATTTGGCCTATGTTATGAAAAAAAATTAAAGTATAACTATATTTCACCATGATAATAGTTTAACATTAAATCTCAAAAGAAATTGAAGGGCGTTTTTTCAAACTTGAAGATGCAAAAAAAAAAGCTCCCTAAACTTTCCAACATGTGACAAGACTTTTCGAGTACCCCCTAAAAATACTCATGTCAAATTATACTCTTACAGTGTCATTTTTCAAGTTATTTGCTACCATTTACAACGATTTATACTTACTTACTTACTTACTTACTTACTTACTTACTTACTTACTTACTTACTTACTTACTTACTTACTTACTTACTTACTTACTCAATGGCACTACCGAACCCGTAGGTTCATGGCCGCGCAGACATAAGCTCTCCATACATCCCTATCCAGAGCTAATGCTTTCCAATCATTCCCTGTATAATCTACTTCCCTCAAATCATAGTTAATGTTGTTCTCCCACCTCATTCTTGGTCTACTAACTGGGCGTTTTCCCTCTGGCTTTCCTACAAGAAGCTTCCATGGACGTCTTTCATTCCCCATACGCGCAACATGTGCTGCCCATCGCAGTCTACGAGACTTAACTGTTCTTATTATATCTGGCTTCCTATAAAGACCAAGTAGTTCATTGTTATGTAGAATTCTCCAGTCACCTGTCTGTTCATCTCTCTTTGGTCCAAAAATTTTTCTAAGAACTTTATTCTCAAATACTTGTAATCTCCTTTCCTCCCTTAAAGTAAGAGTCCATGTTTCGCACCCATATAATATAACTGGTAGAATAATATTTTTATATATTTTCAGCTTAACGTTTTTTGAAAGGAGTTGGGACATCAAAAGTCTCTGCAATGCATAATAGTATGCATTTCCAGAACTGAGCTTATGTTTAATTTCTTTGTGCATCTCATTCCTATTGTTCCTAGGTATTTGAATTCAGCGACTTCCTCAAAATTTCCCTCATTTGTCATTAGCTGTCCATTTCCATTATATACTGAATTTCTATGTGTGACCATATATTTAGTTTTACTGATATTTCCTTCCAGTCCTAATTTCTTAGTGTTACTCAATAGTGTGTGCGTGTTGGCCTTTAGTATCTCCTCGCTATCGGCCAGTAGTACTACATCATCAGCATAAACTAACAGCTTATTAATACCATTCAGTTGTAAGCCATTCTCTAAAGATTTAACGGCATGCTCTAGTACAAAATTAAATAGTAGTAGAGGAGATAGAGGAGATAGTGCATCTCCTTGCTTCAACCCATTCTGGATTTCAAAAGTGTCTGAAAACGATTTATACACGTTTTCTAATAATTAATTGAATATATTGAATATTATGATATTGAACTAGATGCGATATGTAAAAAATACAGAAACAACTGGAAATCTCACGTAAGAAGAATGAGCAGAACAAAAATACCATGTCAAATTTAAATTACCAGCCACCAGGCAAGAGATCTTTGGGCAGACCCTTCAAACGTTGGATTGAGACCGTAACAGACCACTAGGTCATTCACATGAAAGGGAGAAGAAGAAGAAGAACTAGATACATACCGTGAAGACGTGGCAGCCATATTTGCTCTTAACGAATATTGTACGAGGCCAAGAAAGACAATGTACGTTTTCCAGTGCAGCCAACATAGAGTATGTACTTATTAACTTTACACATATACTTCAGAATTTCAAAACTTACTATTTACACTACCTTTTCTGGGCGTTTCATTCTTTCACGGGCTAGAGTACATAAATTGCGTTAGCTTAGCTTTTAGGTTGGTTGGCACCGCGAGTTCAAATATTGTGTATATGTTGGTTGTATCTTGTGATTCCGTGGTGTAAACCGCTTCGCGTCAGTTGACGCCTCTTAGAAAAAAATTCTTGTCACGTGTTGGAAAGTATTTCCCTAAAAAGAAATTGAAGATTGTGTTTTCAAACTTGAACATGCAAAAAAGAAAAGTTATGTATCGATTGATGATGGTAGAGTTCTTAGTCCTTAACACTTGTTTCGCAATGCATCCTATAGGATATATCAATTGGTTTAATTTATTTAATTTTTTTTAATAAAACAGAAGGAAACGAACAACAATAAATCACTTAAATGTTTGTCGAATTACCCAGTAGACCTAATAATAACAGTTATACAAGATTTTGTTTTCACTGTGGTCCGCCACATTTAAATAACTGACACGAAAAATTAGTGTTTTGCCAATTTAAAGGTTAACAAATGTGAACACATTCCTTTGAAATGAGCGTGTGAATGTAAATGTTGCATCAAACAAATGAAATTTAAAAAAAATGAGTTTGTGGCTTTTCATGAAAAATTTAATGATGTAGACACATTCAGATTTTCAGAAAATTCATGAATTGCAGAGTTAAATTCTCTCTAGAATTAATTAGTCATGGATCTTGCTACTCCAAACATTATATATTACACTTTATCTATTTTTACTCTCAACCATCAATATATCTGACATCAGAGAATCCACTTAAACAGTTGAGGTAAACTGTACAGAATATTCAGGCGAAGAGACCTACGCTATGTGTAAACACAATAGGACTTAAAAAAGTGGATCAATCCGCATCTTAACTGTACTGCGAAACGACATTCTGTTTAAAGATCAGTGCATGAGTTCAGGTCTGGTTTTCAGAGCAATTCTCAATGAATTTGCATTTTGAGACAACGAAGAACTCTGTCGTGGCTCTCAAACACTGTGGGAATACAGTAATATGGACGTGGATAAGTAATGGTGACCTGTGAATCACGTTCTCTTCACGGATCAGTTCATGATTCCAGGTCCGATCTTCAGAGCGATTCTCACAAATTCGTATCTTGAGACATCTGAAGAAATGTTACACCTCTCAAATATTGTGTGGAAATAGCACTGTGAAGATGTATTCGTATTAGTAATGGTGTGGGAAGGGACACGAACCCCTCTGGAACAAGTAACCAATGTACTACGTAATGTTTACGGATGAGTCCTTGAGTCCAAGTTCGATCTTCAGAGCAATTCTCGACGAATTTGCATATGGAGAGAACCTGGTATCAAGGACTGAGAATCTTATAAAGGAAAACCCTGAGGAGTATCCTGGGACCCGCAACCGTAAATGATCATGGAGTTTGGCGGATAAGTTATAACGATGAAATCTAAACTTGTACTCAGACCCAGATATTGTAAATATTATTAAAATTGGCAGATTGAAGTTGGTGGGCCATATAATGAGAATGGAGGAGGAGAATGCCACTGGAAAGCTTACACTACTGAGACCAAATGGAGGAAGAATAAGAGGAAGACAGAAGCTGAGATGGATGGATGGATGGATGGAGTTGTGGAGGACATCCGAAAGCTCGGTGTCCGGGGATGGAGAAAGAGGGCGCTGCACAGGAATACGTGGAAGAGTGTTTTAACAGCAACCAGGGCCCTTAAAGGGCTGTAGAGCTAGAAGAAGAAGATAACATGGAACGTTACGAGTATTTGGACTCTGAAACACTGTGTGAAGATAGCAATGCGGAGGTGGATTAGTCAACATTATCTTCCATACAAGTTTAAGGCTCAATGCCTGTTACGGTTTCAGTGAACCATTATCGATCCATCTTTTTCTAGGACGTCCCAAACGTCTCTTCCCTTGAGGACAGTATCGAATCATGACTTTTGGAAGTCTATTGCGATTCATTCGTTGCACACGAGTTTCCCCTGCATATATAAATTGTGAGATTGGTTGTAGTTGAAGTTCTTGCATGATACCTTCATTTCTTCAAGTTTCATACGAAACCTAGGAAATATACGACAATAGGTATGTTAGTAATGGTGTATAGGAGACACTCAAACCCATCTGGATTGCGCAACTTATTGTCGGACCTGCTCCATGTGTGCCCTTGACGCATGCTCTTATAAGACGAGGCGCAGTGGGCTAATTCTTTATTTAAGAGTGAATCTTGATTCGGTTTAAACAGTAACATTCATTTTGGAGAAAACTCACTCGAGTGATTGTGGAAAGACACCAATGTGTATTATTTTTTTAACGGTAATTACGGAAACCTCTGTCCATGAAGTTGTAAAGATATGTTGATGATCTGGACGTGTTTAAACGATAAATATATTATGCAGCTGCTATTGATAAAGAACGTTGAGATACTTCCGATAGATACTTACAAAAGTGAATACCGTTATTGTAACCTGGTTCTCATCAGGTGCCAGTGGACGATGAGTTCACAGGAAGTAAACTTTATTTTGATGTAACAAGGGGTGTAACTCACATAAACATTCATTGCAATTAAAAAGAAAACAACAAATTATAAATACAGAATGTGGTTAAGTACCTAAGCAATGTATAGGCAATGTATCGGAGAAAGTATGAAATAAAACGAAAGAATTTGAGGTAGAAATAACTTAGAAGTCATGATAAAAACATTGTGGATCTTTGAATTATCTAATACCAATCCTTATTTTATATAATATAGGTAGAGCTTATACAGGTGTCCACAAAGTCCTACTACCAAAACAATATAACTTAGCTCGTAAACTATTTGAGATAGAGGCATGCGGCATTCTGCAACATATTCTATATTTCTGAAAGTTTTGTTTACATTTGTTGCAATTTGTGATTTAAACAACAATGATGACACCACAGAAAAAGGCAACTGTTCAGCGAATTTTCCGCCGGCAATATGGAAGAGATCCTCCATCCAAGTGAACCGAAAGTGCCTTTCTGCGGTTGAGTATGGTATCTTTGTTCTCCTCCCTACTACAGAACATTTATGAAATATGCCAATGTCCTCTTTTCCGTGTGGCTACCCCTTCCCTTTTCATCCTTTCTGCCGCGCATCTCTACAGCGCATATCCCCTTTACTTGCGAACCTTTATATGCATTGTACTCTTACCGAACATCATCATTCGATCAGCCTAGCAAGTGGCGTTTAGTTATTTAAAGACGGATTCAAAGGTGGAATCCAGTTCCAGCTCACCATGCGACTGGAAGGTTAATATGGTGGTCTATGTATAGACAAGTTGATTGAGGCCGAGAAGAGGTCTGTTTTGAGTTAGTCCAGCAATGTACGGAAGAAGTGATTCCTAAAGCTTGGACACGTGTGTGAGTGTGGTATTATGTATGGTATGTTATTTATTCAGTTATTTTTACAAGCTATGCTTGGTCGTTTGATCAAGAATCATCTTTTGTTATTAATTTATTGTTTTATTTAAAATCCACCTTGTTTATATTAAAAGGTTATCTTTTTAAGCAACGCCCCTCTATTATTATTCAAGTATAAGTAGTTGTTCACTCTCCTATACAAAAATCACTCACTGTATGCTTTTAATAATCTGTATCTATAGGCTATTTGTATATATGTTCATCAGGGAAAGAAAGATGAATTAATAGCTGCCTTTCATGGGCCCGAGGCAAGCTGCTTTCTTACAGATAACTTCTTTGAATATCAGGACCACATTAATAAATACAGCAAATTACAAAGCCCGATCCCGGACAAGTGTTACGCTGAGCGTGGTTTGCTTTTCTAACGTCGTAAATGGTAGCAGTAGTGTGGGGTACTTACCCACAAATGGTAGTAGATGCGTGGTTGTGTTCTTTTAATAAGCACAAATGGTTAGCAGACCGTGGTTTAAGGGTTCTCTCTCTACCCCCCCCCCAGCACACAAGTAATCCATACATAGATGGGGCGAGAAGTTTCTAGCGACTGGTAGTGTAATGAGTTTGCCACGGAGTGGACGACCAGGCGTGAGACAAGAAACTATCGACAATGTGAAACTTGCATTTCAACTCAGACCTCAAAAATCCGTTCATAAAATCCTCCATAAGCGGCTAATCTTCAGGCCTATAAAGTGCAAATTACGCAAGCATTGCTACCAACTGACTTCCCTCGGCGTGCTGAATTTCCTGATCCCTTGCTGAACGCTCTTGACGAAGACAATGAGTATCTGCAGAGGGCAATGTTCTCTGATGAAGCTACTTTCTTTGTGTCTGGACATGTTAACCGCCATAACGTTCGGATATAGGGTTACTGGTGATTTACCAGACTCAGCATACCACCATACACATTCGGCGGCTTTTTCCTGTGGTCTCGTCATTGTCGTTTAAATCACAATCTGCAACAAATTTAAACAAAACTTTCAGAGATGTAGAATACGTTGCAAAATGTTGCATGTTTCTATCTCAAATAGTTTACGAGCTAAGTTACATTGTTTTGGTAGCAGGACTTTGTGGACACCCTGTATATCTACGATGGACGAATGTTAAATACTGATAAATATGTCCCAAAATCACAGGATTTAAGGTAGCAGGATGTAGTACCGAATGATGACATTGGATGTCGCAATAGAAGGAAAATATATTGATACCATTTGACGTAACAGAAAATAACCAATATACCGTAAATATATTCATATAAAAATATGGAATAATAATTAATAAATATGTTAATTGATATATACCTATGGACATTACTATTGATTATTTATTATTATAACATACTTTAAACCGGGTTTGCAGAAGACAATGCAATATTAAATTGGTTCTTTACATTTCGCTTATTTTTTCCAAACATTTGCGCTACAATATAACGAAGTAGTAAATGTTAAATAAACTGGCCGTACTCTACGAAATTAATTCGCAAGTTCCAGAATAAATTATTTTTTAGAAAGTTATTTACGCCCATAACTAACTAATTGGCTCTATCGAACCCGTAGGTTCATGGCCACGTGGACATAAGCTTTCCATGCATCACTATCCTGCACTAATATTTCCCAATAATCCCCTGTATAATCTACTTTCCTCAAATAATGGATAATGTTATTCTCCCACGTCATTCTTGGTCTACCAATTGGGCGTTTTTCTTCTGGTTTTCCTATAAGAAGCTTCCATGCACCTCTTTCATTCCCCATTCATGCCATATGTCCTGCCATCGCAGTCTATGAGACTTGATAGTTCTCATTATATCTGCCTTCCTATAAATATACCATGTAACTCAATATTACATAGTTTTCTAACACCTGTCTATTTATCTCTTTTTGGTCCAAACATTTTCCTAAGAACTTTACTCTCGTAATCTCCTATCCTCCCTTAAAGTAAGAGTCCATGTTTCGCATCCATATAATATAACTGGGATAATAACAGTTATTATATTTTCAGTTTAACGTTTTTTTAAAGGATTGGGACGACAAGAGCCCCTGTAATGTATAATAGCACGCATTTCCAGAATTGAGCGTATGTTTAATTTCTTTGTGCATCTCATTCCTGTTTGTAATTATTGTTTATTTACGCCCATAGGAAACGAAATACGCAAGTTTTCGAAATATTGAAACTTTGTTTGAGAAATTGTAAATACTATGAAAACAGTTATATGTGGAATGGTTTGTGTTGCGGGAAATCATTAATAGGGTAAATTTCTCATTAGTGTCTGTAAAATCTGACATCGCTCCAGGCCTTTCATCTATAATTATCACGGAGCTGATTTCATTTGTCATCGTCAGCTACTTTTTCAATCATCATTAATTTATAAGTTATTTTTTTTTTTACGTGAAGCTCCGAATTAATTGTCATTATTATCTGCAGAGCCAAGAAATACTTGCTGACCACCACGGTATCTTCTACAGACAATTATGTGATTGTTATCAACTAAAAGTCTGTACAATTGTTCATTATAGGTTGATAGAATGTTAAAATATTAGAATAAAAAACAAAGTGAAGATATTCGTTATGAACTACAAATATTCAGTCTGACAGATAAAATAGAAGAGTTTAAGAGAAAATGAACTTTTATAAGATTCATGATGTGTTCCGTTGAGGTATTTTTCAAAATTAAAGTATAAAAATTATGAAATATTCACCTGAAAGGTCCGTCTCCTCAACTTAATTAATTATTTAACTGTTCTTCCTATATAAAGAACAAACAGGAGTTTTAACATCAGATTTAAAGAATATCTTCGAGACTTCATTCACGCAGAAGGAAATCAAGCTATGCAAAACACGTTATCCATGAAGGACATCGTATGTTAAATATTGAAAACACCCTAACAGTAGTGCACAGAGAAAATAATCCAGCGAAGATAAACGTACTCGAAGAGATGGAAATCATGAAAGCAGCTCACAACAACAACAGTCTCATAAACGAAAACGAACCCAACACATGTAACCCCCTCTACCAGATCTTCAGTGAAACACCAGTTTTGAATGCTGCCGATGATGGGACAAGTCCCGAAAGCGCTACAGTTAAATAATTAATTAAGTTGAGGAGACGGCCCTTTCAGGTGAATATTTCATAATTTTTATATTTTAATTAAGAGAAAATGGTATGAACATGTCTACAGAATGGATACCAATAGATTGCCTTGGAAAAGTCCAAACTATCAACCGAGAAGAGGAAAACGAGGTCGGGGACGCACATGAAAGAGATGAACACAGCTGCTATGATACTTGGAGCCGGAACGAACCAATAAGATTTAATCCTTGTAAGAAGAAGAAGAAGAAGTACCTGATTATATCAATCGTCCTAAATTAAATTTATGTTTAAAAACTTTGTCAAGTACAGCAAAAGCTCCTTATTCGTGTGTTAAAAAATTGCGACACAGTTCGTGTATTCGCGGCTAAAAATGTATTTATTCGCGGATCCAGTTGGTATATTAGAAGGATTAGTATCCTTTATTAACGCATCGGCAACTTTTTTTTATACCGCAGGTACGTTCCAAGGCGACCTTTACAAAGAGCGATTCAAGCTATATGGACAAATTAATATCAAAGAAAACAAACGTTATTGTCACTAAGCCTGAAGTTCGTTGTTAAAAGCCACTCCTTTCGTATTTCACGTGCCGCTATGTCCGTTAATAAATGCCGCCTCGCCATGATCGGTGTTTTATTGTTTCGACTTGTCATTCGTTGCAATACTTTTGATTGAATAATATCTTTCTGTTCTGCTTTGTTGCCAATTTATAATGTCGAGTGTGAAAGGAAAGCAAATTGGTTCGGAAGCGAAAAAAATGTAGTGTTGCCACTTAAAACAACACAAATAGAAATGCTTGACCGTTTACGTGTTGGCGAGACGTTTGCGTCTATATCACGCTGTTTCAATGTTGATGAATCAACTTTACGATTCATCAATAAATTTGAAGACAAAATAAGGAATTTTATCGCTGAATTCACAGCTGAATATCAATCTGAATAGACCTCTTAAAAGCGGCAAAACAGGAAAAAATACTAACTTCTTTAAGCCTTGCCATAAGATAGTAATAATAATAGAAATTGTTCATATCCTCTCATTAATTGATTTTATCTCGATAATTTTTATTTTATTTTATTTTGGAACCTTGGAACGTATCCCCTATATACCCATCCAAATCACCATTCCATATCCGCTGTTTCTGTATTCGCGACATATTTGCGGAACATATCCCCCGCGAATAAGGAGCTTTTACTGTAGTTAAAACTATGAAGGCCTTTCAGAATCATCTTCCATCTTCTGCATTTCATTTGGTACTGAGGTTGGTGTAAAGTTGTATAAAGAGTTCACATATGTGGGCGTGTTTTCGTTCAACAAGTCAATGTTCTCTGCTCCTTTTAAAGTAACATATTAATTGCAGATGAAGGAACATTACTCTCTAACGCCTTCATAGTTTTAACTACTTGACGAAGTTCTTTTAAACAGACATTTAATTTAATTGAAGACAACTGGTATATCAGGAACGTATTGTAATATTTTAACATTTTATTACATAACCTCAACTGTGTTTTACAATGAATTTTAGAGGTACTGATGGGTTGACAGGTAAGAAAAGAGAGTATTAGTAAAAAAAAAAACATTTTCCCGAAGAAATATTAATTGATATTTGAACTTATCTTTGATTTTTTTACTGTGTACATAGTTCATTGAAGATTTCTACTCTGCACATTGTGACACGCCTTGGAAATACTTTTACACATTTACAGCATTGAAATAGAAGGTCAAGGCTGACCTCAGAGGAAAATGTGTTTGTCTTTTCTTCTTCTTCTTCTTCTTCTTCACTTCACGGGCTAGGCAAAAATTGCCTAATCCGCCTCACAGTTTTTCTGTCCATCTTCTCGCTGACATTCCTACGTTCCTTGAACCTATTGGCTTGTAATTGAATGCTGCTCTTGGTAATCCTGTTACATTCATTCTTTCTACATGTGTAAACCATTTGTCTCTATATTAATTGATTTTATCGTTCAGTGGATATATATTTAACTCTGTTCTTATATCCTCATTCTTTATCAGATCCAATCTTGTGCAGCCTTTTGTTCTTTTAAGGAAGTTCATTTCTGCGCTATGTTTTTTTACTTTGTAATTTTTTCGTCATTACCCAAGTTTCACTCCCATAAAGTAATGCAGGAACTGCCAAAGTTTCATAAAACTTAATCTAGTATCTCTTCTTGTCTTATTCGCTTTCCTTCTCCTCTTACTAGATAGCAAGCTAGTTAAAACCAGACTGTTTGTCTTTTGATGCCTAGAAATTTAAATGTTACTCTAATAACCTGAGCTGTTGTAGAGAAATATGACATGTTTTACCTCTCACCTTATAAGTACCTTCACGTACCACACGACACCCAGTGGCATGGCCTGTCGGAAGAGGGATTTTAATTTTGGTACATACACATAGATTTTTGACCACACAGGACACGGGCCTCCCCGAGTGAGGGAACAGATCAACGTCAGGGCGTCCTCTTAGACATCACAGCATTAATACAAAACCCACCATTCACACACATTCATACTAAACATAGCCTATATAATAATGATGGCCAGATGATGTTCTGAGACCTTTGGACCTTAAATATTCGTGACATTTGTCTTACAGGCGAGGAAAACACCGTAAAAATTACATCACCCAGGAAACGCGTCCCGACCGGAGACCATACTGGCCCGCTCCGTAGCGAGGCAGCACGCTTACCCGAGACCACAGTGCAACCACATACAACAAATTGGAGAAGATCCTAAGGCCTTAACTTCTTGAAACAAAATAACAACAACAATAATAGTAAGAGTAATAATTATCCTAAATTAAAAGTAATAATAATAATAATAATAATAATAATAATAATAATAATAATAATAAAAATAAAAATGGCAATATAAATATCGTCGCCAATACCGCCAAATTATTTTTATTATTTTTCATTAAATTGCCGTCACTCTGCTAAGGTTTTCAGTGGTTTCCCTTAGCGCTAAGACAAATGTCGGAGTGGTTCCCTAGAGTCCACCAGTAAATTACAACTTCCCAAAATATTTCCAAAATTCAAAATTTCGCAACAGATCAGCTTAACATGAAAAGAGCCGTTTCTGGTTTGGCCAGCAGTCCTCCCGATCTTGTCCATTCGGGGATTGGCGGTGGCCGTGGCGGCTGCGGTTTCCCTCTTGGTCATCATCATATAACATCAACTAATAACAAACACACTAAGGCTTGGTGATGCTCGACCACTGGCTCCTTGTCTCCTGATCTACGGCTAGTTGCGACTGGCGACATGATTATTGCTCGACACCAACGACGAAAAATATATCAACGGGCTGAAGAGGGCTTAATAAAACCCTAAAGCAGCCGGAAGTGACAGGCCACGGGCCCTGCATGTTAATTCGCTCGGCTGCCGAGTGTGCACCCGGGTCAAACTGAGTGTGCGCTCGGCTGGTCGTGAGAGAGCGTGTATGGGTACGTAAAAGGCGCTCCTGCTCTTAGTCTAGTCTAGGTATCATAGAGCAGTAGAATTTCCTTCATTTAACTTCACGCCGGTTCACACAAACATTTAAATCTCCATTTCATTTCCTATTTCACAGTAAAATCGCATAAAATGATTCTGTTTTGAGTCCGCCACAAACACAGCTCTCTTTTAGTTTACTTATCCACGCTCGCACTTTCCAACATTATCTTCATCTTCAGAATAAAATGCACTCGTCCTTCGCGTTTCAGATCACTTCTCGCTCGCGACCGACTCTGATCCCTTTCTGGAACCCAGTCTTGATCTTTCTCGAATCGAAACCTCGAGAGACAGATCTTACAAGAGAGCATATCTGGAATGCTCCCAGCGAGCCTTCCCGACTCATGAATCCCTTATACCTTATAAAGGGACTCTAGTTGCAGCTCATGAAATTCAAAATCCGGTCCAACAATGGGAAAGCTAAATTAAAATTTGCAGTCAAAATTATCAGGACTGGATATGGACTTCTTACGGCGTTCAGCCAGATATTCTGAACTGGACAGATTGTAAGCAATGAAGAGATCAGGCAACATATGAATAAAGAAAATTCAATTATAGATGTTGTAAAAGAACATTAGCTATAATAGGATCTAGTGTATATATATATATATATATATATATATATATATATATATACTACATGAGAATACTACATGTATAAGAAAATTGTATGTTTGTCTTGGAATTATTGGGTAGCTCAGTTGGTTAAAGCGCTAAAGGTACAGACTTTAGAGACTCGAGTTCAAATCCAGACTCAAGCATTCTTTTCATATCATATTTGCCTTCATTGCCAAATGTCAAAAATATATTTATAATATCTATATATACAAGCGTTACTGCTATAAAGTAAATATTCTCTTTAATAATTTGCTTAACTGTTAGGTTAGCCGCTAGATGGTAGTTGAATGATATTTCTGCTACCTCTTGTGTGAATTGAGAATACTACATGTATAAGAAAATTTTATGTTTGTCTTGGAATTCTTGGGTAGCTCAGTTGGTTAGAGCGCTAAAGGTACAGACTTTAGAGACTCGAGTTCAAATCCCGACTCAAGCATTCTTTTTTTTTTCATATCATATATATATATATATATATATATATATATATATATGTCAAACGATAAAAATAATGAAAAGTTACCAAGAAGAGTTTTGGATTGCACTCCAGTGTAAAGGAGAGTTAAAGTTAGACATAAAACACCTGCTGCAGGACATAAAGAAAGCGATGAATGAAAAAGAATTGCAAAACCAGACACGGAAGCTAAAGCGATTTGGAGGTAAAGGATAAGAGTGTAGAACTATGGTCACAGTATGATATAATAAACTTCTTCATGACAATGATATTGATGATGATGATGATAATAATAATAATAATAATAATAATAATAATGAAAATAATAATAATAATAATTAAAACAATAAATGTTATAGTAATAATAATAATACTAATAATAATAATTGTTATAGTAGTAATTATAATAATGATTATTATTAACAATAACAATTATTATTAATACCTCTTTGGTTTGTCTTCCGGGCTTAATAGCCGTGGTCCGGTGTTCTTGAAACTCACCGTTTCGTCTACTGCTGCGGTGGACCTCGTCAAGAGTTCACAGAGAGCACGCAATATCTCCTGATGAGGTCTACCGCAGCAGTGGACAAAACGTTGAGT